>JANHAO010014618.1:0-15242 GCA_026873985.1 Saraca asoca
GGGTCATGGGTATCTTGCATGTATGATATCTATACTCCTTCAAGTATGATTTTCTGCATTGTTGAGGTACTTATGCACCTATTTTTGACCATTTTGTATGAGAGTACTGGCTCGACATAACATCCTGTTGTAGCCACATATTGTTTATTAATCTGGAGATTTCTTGTCATATTGAATTATGTTGTCCAAGTGGGAGAATGTTGGAATTTTTTGTGGACTAACATAATTCTATACTATCTCAGATTAATTGGATGTCACATTTTAGAATTTGTTGTTATTAAGCCCAATTTATTTATGATCATTTTGATGGGCTTAGTGGATATTAGGCTCTGTGATTGGACTTACCATGATGGGTAGGCTTGCCCCATCTTTTATATATTCATAGGAGAGACCCCTATTCCTAACCACCATCAAAAGTTCAATTTTTCCCATCTAAACTGGTATAGAGAGTCTGAGGTAGAATAGGGATAGTTTCTTCCCTTTTCTTCTTTGCAGGGTATAGATCTAGGATGGTTTCAGCATCTAATACCATTCCAGGTAATTTGAATTTCTCTAATTCTCAATTTTATAATTTGTTATATCTTTTACATATCATATGTTTAGGATTAGATTGTTTCCTATAAAATATTTCCTTCAAATTATACTTAACACTGGAACTGAAAAAGAGAAAAATGATATGAGCTAATAAAATTTGATCTAAAATAATCTAATTTGATAAAAATTTGAGATTATAAATTTAAAAGATGCTAATATAAATAGTAATTTATATTTTTTTATTGTCTTTAAATTTATTTATTTACATTAATAAATTTATATGTTCCCATCCAAACTGACATTTTTCAATATTAGTTAGTATTCAAAAAATAATATTGATACACTTTTTATATTATATGAACCATCTTTAATTGTACTGAATATATATGATTTCAATAATAATAATAATAATAATAATAATAGTGACAAATGTCATGAAAATGATATCAGTGGCATGTGAATTTTTTTTTTAAATGTCACAGATCAGCTAATCTGCTTGAAATTGTTTAGTAAATTTTGATATCGGACCACAATTGATAGTGTGACAACTTAATCTAACCAAAAAAAAAAAAAAAAAAAGAGTTGGAGTTGAAACTAGTTTTTAATATGTGACGGAGTAGTCCGTTTAAACATAAGAGGCGTTGCGAAAGGAATTTACCCTCGACGAAAATGCTTTTATGCAATAATTTATAATAACTTTCCGGTGCCCTTTTAGAGAGTATTTTATTTGAACAGGTTCAACAAAGTGGGACCATAGTCTCTTTGTAACGTCTTTAATCAGCATGATGTTCTAGGCTCTGCTATTGCCCACCTCTTACCCTTCTTCAACTCTATACAGTTTACACACTACTTTCTCTCTCTCCCTCTCAAGTAAATATTAGCAGCTAGCTCCACTCTCCGTAGGTACGCACTCAATCACACTCTCTCTCTTTGACTGAACATAGTGGGTGCTAAGCCTGAATCTCTCTGATCTTGGATTTGGTTGAATGTAACTGTAGACTGTAGACTTCTACTGTTGCCGGCGAGATTTGGCCGGAGAATGGCCTATATGTGTGCAGACAGTGGCAACCTAATGGCGATTGCTCAGCAAGTCATCAAGCAAAAGCAGCAACAAGAGCAACAACAGCAACAAACCCACAACCAACCACAGCAACAGCTTCTCGGTATCAACCCTCTTTCCTTGCATCCCTGGAACAACACTCCACCTTTAGGCTATGACTTCGCGGATCCGTTTCAAGTCGGGGCGGCTCCTGACACCGGAGACCCCGGCTTCCAGTTCCCTCACTTGGACCATCCCTCCACTGGCGAGTTCAGGTTCTCGGATTTCGCCGCCGATGCTGCTGGTGCCTGTGCCGCGGGCGAATTTGATTCTGACGAGTGGATGGATAGCTTGATGGGTGGTGGAGATTCAACGGATAGTTCCAATCTTCCGACGGCATGTGACGCGTGGCAGAACAATTCCGATTTTGGCCTCTACGCTCCAAACCCGTTCGCCACAACCTGCCCGACCCGTCTTTCGCCGCCGTCGGATCTCAATCGGGTCATTTTCTCGTCGGACTCTCAGAGCCGCACTTGTACTGCTGCTCTCCCTCTTCAACCTTCTCAGTTACCCTCTCCATGGACTTCACCACCACCGCCATCTCTACCCACTCTGGCGAAAGAAGCTACTAAATCTGCCGCAAATTCGCCACCGCCGCCACAGCCGCCTACTGCTCTGCACAGAAATGACAGTATCCGAGGTGGCGCATCAGAAATAGAATCTTCGCCGCCGCTTCTGAAAGCCCTAATCGAATGTGCTCGAATAGCTGAGACCGAACCAGATCATGCTCTGGAAGCTCTGATTCCGCTCAGGAAATCGGTGTCGCAGCACGGGACTCCAACCGAGAGAGTTGCCTTTTACTTCTATGAAGCTCTCAGCAGTAAATTATCACTGGAAACAGAGAACAAGAAGAACAAGAGCTTGGCAACGGTGGTGGGGACTACTTCTGAGGAGTTCACACTCTCTTACAAGGCTTTAAATGATGCATGTCCATATTCAAAATTTGCACATTTAACGGCGAATCAAGCTATACTCGAAGCAACCGAAGGAGTAACGAAGATTCACATAGTGGATTTTGGGATTGTTCAAGGGATTCAATGGGCTGCACTTTTACAAGCATTTGCCACTCGCTCTAGTGGAAAGCCTGCCAGTATTCGGATTTCAGGGATACCTGCTATGGTTCTTGGAGAATCTCCTGGGCCATCTCTCTGTGCCACAGGCAATCGTCTTTGTGAGTTTGCGAAACTTCTTGAATTGAATTTTGAGTTTAAACCAATTCTCACCCCAATTCATGAGCTGGATGAGTCTAGCTTTGGTATTGAACCTGATGAGGCTTTGGCTGTGAATTTTATGCTCCAATTGTACAATTTATTGGATGAAACTCCCACTGCAGTGGAAGCTGCTCTTAAATTAGCAAAATCATTGAAACCAAAAATTGTTACTCTTGGAGAATATGAAGCTGGCTTGACAAGGGTTGGATTTCTGAACAGGTTTAAGAATGCTTTGAGGTATTTCTCTGCAGTGTTTGAGTCCCTGGACCCTAATTTAGCCCGAGACTCGCCGGAAAGGCTTCAACTGGAGAGACTTCTGCTAGGCAGGCGAATCGCTGGCGTGATTGGATCAGACCCACCGGGCACTGTGAGGGAACGAATGGAGGATAAAGAGCAGTGGCGGGTTTTAATGGAAAGTTCTGGCTTTGAATCCGTGAATCTCAGCCATTATGCAATTAGTCAAGCCAGGATTCTTCTATGGAATTACAATTACAGTCCTCTGTTTTCACTCATTGAATCTGAACCTGGGTTTTTGTCACTGGCGTGGAACGATGTCCCTCTGTTGACTGTGTCTTCTTGGCGCTAATGGGATTACTGGCTTCAATTGGTAATGGGTTTCCACCCGGTACTTTTGGTCTGGTGTGGAACAACTAATTGTCTATATGATTAAATGATCATGCTCTTTACTGCTTCTTGATTGGACATGGAAATTGGTATTGCTTAGTAAGTTATGCATATTGATGATATGTGATTAGCAGCACCAGCATACAAGCCAAGCCGTTTCGTAGCATTTGGGGACTGTAACCAACTTGGCTGTGCTTTCTTCAGTTCGGTCGTAGTTCTAAACCTCTATCTGGTCCTATTTTGATTTGATATTTTTGTATTTCTTTTAGCATTTTGATTTGGCAGTGTTACTAGGTTGAAGACTTTGACTAGAAAAATAGTGAACAAGGGAATGGGAAGAAAGAAGTTTTCTTTCCCATGGGTCTCTGTCACTTTGTAAATTTGGATTTGTTGTATGGATTTAAATTGGTTTTACATATCAAAGGGATTTTATCTTTACTATCTGACTGAACCAGGAGTTAATCTTTACCGTAATTTAAGAATAACTCCTCTTAAATCTCTACCAATTTTTCCTTTCTTTTTCTGTAAAGCATTATTTATTATGCGTCTTATTCCATGAGTTGCAGAATTGCAATCTTGGTTATTTTCCTTGAATTTGATTCTCCTTAATGGTGAATTGTCATCCAATTTATTGCTCACTGATGATAGAAAATGATGGTGATTGAGAAAGGAGCCCTTGTATGTGTCACTGTCTTTTATATTTAACAGTTCTACACTTGAGGTAGACAATTCTTTTCGTTTCTGATGAAAGAAGGCCTATTATGTTGTGTGCTGTTGCCGGCAAACTGGTGGGTGATGAATACCCTTTTGCCAGTTCCTACCAAACTATTTTTTGCATAGTGAACTGCTAGACAATTTATTTCATTACTGTCTTACCTTATTCTTGTGTGTGGAGAAGCATTATTTACCTTGACACCATCTGAGGAAAGTTTGGTTTCTTTTTTCATAAATGCAAGCTGCTCTTTCTCAAATCTATGGGCAATAAAGCTCTGTTTGGCTGTCTCTTTCATACTGCAATCAAATTCCTTTTTCTTATTTGCATAGCACAGATTGATTACAGGGAAAGAGGAATCAGTCTCTTTCTGAGTCTCTGAAACAATTGGGTAAATATAGACTGTGGCAGGCAAGTCTATGATATTGCTGTTTCTGTGCTGCGTGATTGTGACAATTCAAGGTTGTTAACAGGACGCTATCTCCAATTCAGAAACTTGGATTTTCTTCAACTGGTCCAATGTATATGTAATATACAGTTATACACATAGGCGCACACAGAGACTGCACTTTGCGAGGCTTGGTGTGAGAGTCCCATTTCCCACTTTTAATTGTTAGCTTATAACTCATCCACTACTATCCTTATTCTAGAAGGGCCTCACTGCACTAAGCAATAGTGAAACCCATGTGCTTCCATGATACATTACAGCAGAAGAAGTCAGAAACTGCTTCACTCAATTTTTGTTCTAAAATGTAGAAAAGCACTTTCAACTATGAGTGGAATTAAATTAGATTGATTCTGTGGGTATTGGCTGAGTTGCAATGTTGAGAGGCAGAAACAGGAAATGAATAAAATCAGTTTAGGTTCAAATTGATGCTATTGTATGCCATACCTCGTTCTCAGGTTGCAAGATATGCAATTTAATTTAATTCGAGGACTTGCAGTAGATATTAACTTATGAAGGCATACTGTAAATATGAGCAATAAAAATCTTAGTCTCCAGTTTTGAATCTTGACTTTTTCAGGCAGGTTATTGGCAGAGACTTCAAAATGGTTGCTCAAGAAAATGAAGAACTTAAGGTAAACAGAAAATTGTTAAAAGCAGTTCCAAGTTGTAAGAAGGCAGTGGATAAGCAAAAAGATTGCTACCAGAGCTCTAAATTTCATTTGAATTGAAGTCTTTGGTGTTTTATACAGTGATTTTTGAAATGGAGCACTGTGTAACTCCAATGCCTCTTGCTACCTTGGATGATTTGGAGGAAGGAGCTACCATTTCACTGTTTGGATGATTAAGCAGAATTACTCATGCTACTTTGTGGAATAGATCATTAATCATTTGAATTGTTTTGTGCTCTGTAATTGTAAAACAATCTTCATCTTAAACATCTAATCTTCATTGCGGCAGGTGCAATTATGTAATAGTGTTAGTTACTTAATTTGATTCATTTTGTTCTTTTACTTTCTTTGACATTTGGGATTCTGGATTTGTACCTAAGAGACTAAAAAGAAGAAAATCCCAAAATTCACAATGTCTGCTATTGTATCACTGAGTGACAATTGATTCACTTATTTATTCATGGTGCATTTATTAGAAAATGATTTTAACTAATCTGATTTATTTACTAGTTTTATCTAATTAATTATATTAAATATGTAATGAGAGATAAGTGAAATAAAATAAATGTCAATAATATTATTATTTTATATAAATTATGGATCCTTACAAAAATTTTTGGTTTCTTTGCATATAAAATTTATATCTATTACTATTATAAAATAGAAAAACATAATTTGTGCTTTTTATCTTGCATTCATTTCATAATTACGTACACCGTGTAATAATTAATTTAGTTATTAATTTAACTCTTATTATATTATGTATAAAATTGTCAGGGAATTGTAAAAAGCTAAAAAGAAAGCTTCTTTATTTCTAAAACATATATATAGAGAAATCAGATGCAATTTGAAACCTTTTTTTTTTTTTTTAGGGACATATAATATCTATTCTCCCTTTGCAGTTTTGCATATATGGCATTCAATCAAACAGCTGGGAAAACAATTTCCCCTTCCAAACAAAAAATCAATAAAAGAGCAATATCTAATTCAAGTATAGCAATAATCTAGCGTACATGAGACAATGCTGAAAAATCTAAGTCAAGAAAAAGCTGAATAGGAAAAGGCAAAATCAGAAAGAAAGAAAAGGTAAAATCAGTGATTCACCGAATGACGCAGGCAGTGGTACGAGCAGCCTCTGATCTGTGCTGCCACTCACAGTATTCTTGTCTGTTGCGTAGGATTCAAAGTTTGTAATCCTAACGTCACCATCTGCACACCCAATACTATTACACTTTACATCACATTACATACATGACCAATGAATTTGAGAGAAAAATATAAAATAATATTACAAAAACTATATATATTTTAATTGAAAAAGGAAATAAATTATGAACTAATAATAAAGGAAAAAAAAGACGATGAAATGCATTAAATATTTAAAGCCGTGTATAATATTAGATCACAATGTACACATAAAAACTTATCTATAAAATGTCAATTCTTAACACTTGAATGACTTGTATTATTCCACTCGACATTTGGCATAACTTGAATGAAATTGGACTGCGGCTAAAAGTAGAAGTGTCTTTTTTTTTTCTTTTTGAATTTTGTTGTGGGTATGAGTGTGCTAGCAAGATGTGAAATGACCTTCATAGGGTTTATAAATTTAACCTTCGTGAGGATCTTTGAGGTGGTTAAGTAATAGGAAAAAGAGACCATTTCTACACAATGATGGTTGGAATGAGTCAAAAAGACTTAGAAAATTGCGTTGAACAAGTGTCGTACGAATTTACCCTGTTCTCAAATGATTAAGAAGAGAAGAAATAGGTAGAATGTGAACTTTGATAACATTACCGAGGTCAGTATGTCATTTATTTAAGTACTCTTTTATATTATAATTATTATTTATTAATTTATATTATATTTATTTAATTGGTTCAGTTTTGTTATACAATTTTTTTTATAATTGGTATAAGAGTCAGTTATTTCATCATGTTACATGATAGAATATTATGCAAATTCAATTTAGGATTATTTATATTATATTCTCATTGAAATCAAGAGAGATTGAGTTAAAAAATTACAATCTTATAGTAAAATTAATCTAAAATTTTATATGAACAATTTTTTTGAATATTATTGATATATTGTGCATAAATACATTTTAGAGATTGTGTGTTTTTTATTTTGCTTGAAAAGAACCATGAAATGAAAATTTTAAAGATTTTCTTGAAAGGATATTCATCAAATTAGATATAATTTGTGTTTTTTTCTTTAAATTGATTCATGTTCTATCTCAAATCGTTACACAAAGCAAAATTCACAATTTAATTTAATTAAAATTGGTGTGTATTAAATTTTTTGAATGAAAAATTTTTTAGATGAAGACAAAGTCACATTTTTAGGTATTTTTGGTCAAAATTGAAGCAAAATTTTCTAGTTTTCATCAAATTAATTAATGAATTATGATAGATTTATTTTAGGATGAAAACTCATACAAGAATTTAGGTAAAAATGCATTAAAAATTATTATGTGAAATTTGGCCACATGGAACTCATCACTAAAAAGTTGAAATCGTTAAATGCTTTTAAAGCATTTAAGACTATAATTGAACTCAAACTAAGAAAGAAGATTAAGTGCATTAATTTTGATAGATTTGGTGAGTTATATGGTAGATACGATGAAACTGATAGAAACTTTGGTCCTTTTGTGAGATATCCTTAAGACTGTAGAATTGAGGTTATTTACACTATACTTGGAATACTTGAACAAAATAGGATTGCAGAAAGGAGGAACTACATAGTCATGGACATGGTGAAATATATGTTGGTGTATTCCACTTTACTAGATTTTCTATACGATGATGTTTTAAAAAACATTGTATACGCTTTGAATCAAGTTCGTAGTAAGTTTGTATCTAAAACCCTGTATGAATTGCTATATGGGAAAAAACCTATAAGCATTTCCATATTTGGGATTGCAAGGCTGAAGTGAAGCCATAAAATTCATTTACAAAGAAACTTGATCCAAAGACTATTAGTAGTTACTTCATTAGATATTGTAATGACTTCGAAGATAATAGATTTTACTGTCTGACACACATAATTAGGGTAGTTAAGTAAGATCATATCGTATATTTTGAGAATTATTTAAACAATGAGAGTGAAGAACCATGTGATATCTTTCTTCAAGGGAAACAAGTCATTATTCCATTAACGTCTTCATTGATTGAAACATACCGTGTTGATTTGGAAGATAATTCAGTACAACAAATGTTAGAACCTATGGTGGAAGCAGGAGACCCAAGTGTTCCATTGGTACAAGAAAGGGAATGAAGTCCTGTTAGTGAAGGGGTACCCTTGAGGAGATCCCAAAAGGCTTGTAGACTAGCAATCATAAGTAATTCTTTGGTGTACCTATAAGAGCACGAGTTTGAAGTCAATTATGATAATAACCCCACCATTTTCAGGGAACCATTTCAAGTCTTAATTTTTTGGAATGGATGAAAGCCATGAAGGACAAATTATTTTTGATATGTTAGACTAATGTGTGGGATCTTGTAGAATTACTTGCTGGTTGCGAGCCTATTAGTTGCAAATTGGTCTTTAAGACCAAAAGGGATGTTTAAGGGGAAATTGAGAGGTATAAGATCAGATCGGTAGCAAAGGGCTACACTTAGAAAGAAAGTAATGATTACAGAGAAACTTTTTCACCTGTTTCAACTAAAGGCTCAGTCTGAGTTGTTATAACATTGGTGGCACATTCTGATCTAGAGTTACACCAGATTGCCTTCTTGAATGTTAATTAGTCAAAAGCTGTTTACGTGAACTAACAAGATGGTTACCAAGAGAAAGGTAAATTGAAAAGATCTATATATAGTTTGAAGTAAGCATCTAGACAATGGTATTTTAGGTTTGATGAGATTATTACTTGGCTTGGATTCAAAGAGAATAATGTATATCAATGTATCTATTTTAAGATAGATATGGGTAGATTTATGATTCTAATCTTGTACATTGATGATATTCTCCATGTAAGTAAAGCTATAAGTCTTCTAATTGAAACAAAGCATATGTTGTTGATGTATTTTGATATGAAGGATCTTGGTAAAAACTCTTTTGTGCTAGGCATGCAAATCGACTGTGACAAATCCTATGGTCTTTTTAGCTTGTCTCAAAGATCATATAGTGAAAAGGTTCTCAAAAAGTTCAACATGTCATTGTGCTTTCAAAGTGATATGCCTTTTTAGAAGGGTAAAATTTTTTCTAAAGCCAAGTGTTCTCAAAATGATGAAGAAGTATTAAGTGTGAAAGTAGGTCCCATATGCTTCCATTATTGATAGCCAGATGTATGCTCAAGTATATGCATGCCCTAATATTGCTTAAGTGATTGGTGTAGTTAGAAGATGCTTGAGTGATCCTAGTCGAAAATATAAGACTACTGTAAAGAAAGTTATTAGGTACCTGTAATATACAAAGAATTTTGTACTAACCTATCACAAATCTAGTGATCTAGTAGTTACAAGCTACTTTAACTTTGATTTTGTGAGTTATCCAAATGACATGAAGTCAACATCTAGATATATTTTTATGATGGCATGAGGAGCTATTCAATGAAAAAGTTTCAAGCAATCAATCACAACAACCTTTACTATGGAGCAAGTATGTCATATATTATGAAGCTACTTGTCAGGCTATTTGGTTAAGGGATATAATACCCAGATTTAAGGTTATTATGAGCATTTCTAGTACTTTAACCATATGTTGAAACAATATTGTTACAATGTACTTATCTCAAAATAATAAAAATTTTGTCCATACAAAGTATTTTGATAGTAAATTTTAATTTGTAGAGAGAAAATACAAAACATTATACATATTACCATAGATCGTATGCTTATGGATTCACTGATAAAAGGTTTATGTGTAAGATTGTTTCACAAACAAGTGACTAGAACGAGTTTGACTAAGCCTTTTAGTGTCCAAGGTTAGTGAAAGTTTCATGTTTCTCATTCAAACAATGAACTTGTGTTATTGTTAATCTCAAGATTTGTGAAACATTAATAATGTTGCCATATTGTTATTTGCGTGCATTGTGTTATGGCATATTGATGGAGATAGATAGGCCTTGTCTTATTATCATGTTCAGATTATTGAATCTCATTAGGCATCTTGGGTGGATGCTTGGACCAATGCATTGAGATTTACATATAATCACATTTACTGTTATGTAAATCTTATTACTCACATTTCATATTGTGTTATGGTTCTCAGGGTATAAGTACTCAAACATGTATGATATTAGTATCTTTATTTGATATGATGCTATGTACTATTGAAAACTTGTGATCTCAATTTAGACTTATAGTTGTGATAATGTCATTGTTAATTCAACATTTCTTGATGTGACCACATATAGTAATTCAGAGAAAAATTTTCTTTATTATGATTTGAACTATGTTGTCCAAGTGGAAGATTGTTAGAATTTTTTCATGTGGACTTCCATAGTTTAAAATATTTTATAAAATCAAAATTACACAAATATTAAATTAATTATTGTAAATTAGTTCAATCTGAAAGTGATAATATTGTAGGGCTAAATATGACACTTAAGACAAATGTGGTTACTAATTATGTGAGCCTTGTAACTAGGATATCTTATGATTATTTAACTTAGCCCAGTCAAGTTAATATATGTCCATACTCTCACCTTAGGTTTGTTTTTACAATCTCTCCATCAGGATTCACATACGTATTCTCCTATAGACTGTTAGAGATTGAAAGAGTGAACTTACCAAAATTTGTACTCGTTTAACTCATATGATTCACAACCTATACTAGGTAAATAATCCTTTTATATTATAATTATTATTTATCAATTTGCATTATATTTATGTCATGTGATATGATAAATTAGAGTCATGTAATTGATTCAATTTCGTGATGCAATTTTTTTTGCAAGAAATAGTAACAATTAGATCGACTTGGCAAGAGGATAGAAAGAAATAGAGCATATGGTAGTTGTATTGACTTTTGCATATGTATTTTGTTATATTTTACATTTCAATGAGTTTGGATGATTTGATGTTATTTTATGATAGTATGTTTATGATTTTGAAATGAAAAAGAGAAAAAAAGAGAGAAAGCAAGAGAGAAAGGATCAAAGTTTATTTGGATTGAATTTTTAGGAAATAAGATTACTTGATTTGATTTTATAATTTCTAGCTTTATACATTTTATATCTTTATATGGGTGTTTTTTTTATTCATATGATATCCCGAAATTATGGAAGTTGAGTTAGATCAGATTAGAAAACATGTTATGTGGAGCATATAAGATAATATGGATATTTGATATATAGGAATTATGTGTGTGACCATTGATACATGAGATTATTTGCTATGGATTTGGATATCGATATTGTGATATATAGAAGAGGAAATATTGATTTGACTAAATCAAAGAGTTGACCTTGGTTCAAGCCGATTCAAACTATTATGTGATGGTATTGATATGCACCTCTTGAGTTTTGAAAAATGCTTTGATGGAAAGCTCTTTTTAAAGAAAGTTTATTTAGATTCTGAAACAACTTTTCATAATGTGAATTTTGTTTTGACAGAAAAGATTTGGAAAGTTTTTAAAAGTTTCTTTCACATTGAGTTTTTGGTTTTAAAATACTTGCATTCCACCCTTATCCTTAGGTAGGTAACATTTATACTCACTAAAATGTTAGCTCACTCATGTTAAAGATATTTTTAGGACTATCTCAAGAGAAACCAGTTAGAGAACTAATATCAACAAACTATCGCAAGATTAGGCTTCATTAGATGCTTATGATACATATATGCCTTGTATATAGCATGGAAATGTAATTTAAAAGCTTTGTATGAATGATAGTTATTACTCTTGTTATGTTAAAAGTTGTTGACTTTCAGTACATATGTAGTCTAGCCAAGATGGTGTTGAAATGGTCAACTGTCATTGAGTAGGTGAAAGTGGATTAGTCAAGTGTCATAAGGATTTAGGTGGGACTTAGCCAGACAATGGTGGGCTATAATGGCCAAGTGTCATTAGGACTTAGGTGGCAGTCTTGACAAGATGATGTTAATACCTCCTTATAATAAGATGATCATATTGAAAATGGAATTACAATAATTGATGTCTTAATTTTGTAGGAGATTAACATAAAAAGGGGGAACATGCCATTTTACTTGAGTTCCTTGGAATCATTTAAGCAGTATCCAATCGAGGCATAGCTATTTTGGAAAGTGTAGGACTATTAGAATTAGTTAGAAGGAGTGAAAAATTAATTATATCAACTTTTTCTGAATGAAATCAACAATAGTGAGACGAAAATGCATAAAACTCACATAGATTGTCAAAGTTAATGTAAATGAAAGTCATGGCTACTAAAATAGATAATATTTGCCTAGTTGAAAAGCATGTTAATAAAGTGGAAAAGGAAAAGTCAAAATGGAATGTAAAGTAAATGTTGTAAAGTGTTGGAAATTTATAGGATAAAAGTTATGAATTGGCGTATTTTATTAGGGATTCTTTGTTCAGTGCATATACTTATTATATATAGAACTTTCAACTCAGTATGATGCTCTTTTATGAACCAAAGAATGGTGGTGGATACTCTTAGTAGTGATGGACATGTTAAACTTTATGCAAATAACTACTAATAACTACCATCTTTTTAGGTTGTGGATTTAACGCTTCAGCTTTTAGATAATTTTTGATTGTGTAGTCTCAATTTAAGCCATAATTATCTCTTAAAAGTATCAATTTAGAGTTTAAAAAGATATCCTATGATCTCTAAGCAAGTTAGCTATTATATATTATAACCACTAAGTATCTCAATGCCTTTAGAGCAATCTTCAAGTAATATTGTTATGTGTTTGAAGCATACCTGATAGGCTATACCCTATTGGCTTGTTGATGTGTAATGACCCAAGGTAAGGACTTGGAAGTTTGACCTTTATGAATGATTTTTTGGTCACTATGATTATGAAAAAAAAGATACCTTTTGGACAAAATGGAACTTGCAACACATTAAGAATGCTTGGAGGGAGCTTCTAGACAAGTTTGATAGTAATTTACCTAATAGTACAAACCTTCAGTTGTCAACATTGGGTCTTTAATTGATTGAAGACTATTACTATTTGAGATTTAAAGCTTTAGAGAGTCAAGAAAATATCTAAGGAAAGAAAGGAAAATGAGACAAAAGAAGGGAAGAGAGGAAAGGAAAGAGAAGAAAAGGGAAGAGAGAGGGAAATTAGATTTCCATTCTATGGCCAAATGGGAGTAAATATTAAGGGAAATACTAAAATAAATGACAATGGTAAGCTGAAGGATAATAGGCTAAAAGAATAAAGAAGAAAAGTGACTGAAATATGAAGTTGACAAGCTTGAGCAGCTTCAAAGGTACTTTTAAGGTAAGAACTACCTAATTAACAACCTCTCCTTCAAGCTCTTGCTTTTATTAATAATTTTTGTTAATTTTCCCTAACTCCTACTTTTCTTGTTAAGGATTCTGGGATTTCTTTAACTTAAGAAAATTTGATAATAAATCTTAGTGTTTTAGGGAAGTTTCGAGGACCTCAAAAGCATGTTGACCAAGACCTGGAAATCAACAGAGTATAACTAGAAAACATGGTGCAGCTAAAAGTAGACATAAGAACAATTGGGGCTTAAGGTGTGTGTATCTATCACCCTTTTGAAATAGGTAACTTGTTTGCTTATTATATAATAATTAAATTTGAACCTAAGACTTGATCGAGAAGGTGTGGCTAAGAAAGATGTAGTTAAGATATAAAAATAAATGGCAGGAATGTATAAGTAATATGCTTTAGAAATGAATTAGAATCAATTAAGTAGATGGATAAAAATAAATACTAGGATGAGATAAGGTTAATTTAATCTATGAAAGCTGACATTGGACTGTTGGATTTAAATTTTTTGAATGTAGAATGAATGAAGATTTGAATATAGGGTTGATAAGGAAGGAATTATGGATGGCTTTGATAGGCAATGGACAAGAACTAGAATGGGATATGAAATGGAATGCTAAAGGAAACAGAAGACATGACATAGGAACGTAAAGAAAGGAAGTTATGATTCCAGTGAGAGCATGATTACTAAAAGGAAAAGAGAAAGAAAAGGCTTAGGGTACCAATAGTATTAGATATCTCAGTACATTTTGTAAGATTTGGCTCAGCCAACAAGGGAAAATTTTCAAAAATTTTCTCAGTGAAGAACACCAAGAGGCCGAACCACATCTCCCAAAATCCGTTGTGCAGAGGTTTCAATGTCACATACATTAAATAAAATACAAGAGGCAGCTAAACTAACCTTTAATCCAGCTCCTTGTACAACAAAAATATTTGATTTCTCCGGTCACCTCAGGAGTCCAAGCGTCCTCCCTCTACCAGTGTCCACACCGGAGAAGACTCTTGACCTTCTCAGCTTCACTTCTTGTGCTAGCAAGACTCCGGAAGCTGAAAGGACCAGTTGGAAGCCGAACGGTCGCCGGACCTCTCGCCGGTGCCACCTCCTCCCTCTGCGCGGTTTAGTCCCACCGAACCCAGGAGAACATTTCTCCACTTTCAGCCAAACTCTTCGGTTAAAACTCGAGGGAAGATAGAGGAGAACACATCGGAGACACTCTCCGACAGATTCGTCACTGAACTCGCCGGAACGGCCGTGCTGGCTCCTCCCTCTCTCGGCGTCGCACGTCTTCTCTGCGGGCCTCAATTGCAGAAGCCAAAACATTTTCAGCTTAATGAGAAGACAAAGGGACGCCCATGAAACGACGTCATTTTGCCTTCCAAAAGGCCAAAACGACGTCGTTTCATGCAATAGGAAAACCACTTTTTCGATTTGTAGTTTAGTCCTTGTAGTTTCATAAACTATAGGTTTGGCCCCAGACAATTCCAACGAATTGCGATTTGGTCCCTGAACATCAAATATGTTCACACATTGGTCATTTCATTCCCCGTTA
>JANHAO010014619.1:0-15230 GCA_026873985.1 Saraca asoca
ATTATTATTTTTTCATATGAAAATAAGTACTCATAATATTAAATAACAAGGCATAACAAATAATAAGCTAGAAATCGAGCTTAACACGCGTGTTGAAATAGGGAATGCGTGTCCAAACTTTTTGAAATTACGGACACGGCCCCAGAATCGAGCTTGACACGTGTGTCAAAATAGGGAACGGGTGTCTGAACTTTTTGAAATTATGGACACGGCCCCGACACATTTTGTGTCGATGTCTATGATTGTTGGTGTTAGAAACGACACCGACATGTGGACATGGCTGCTATATGAAGTGTCGATACATCGTAGACAGCAACCATCATTCATACAACATACAGCAAATTTGGAATTCACTCAGCACACAGCAAACCAGATAGCAACCAAAAATTATACATACAGCAAAACAACTATCTACTCACATACAGATTGTAAATTTGAAGAAACATCAAATATTATAGTATCTATGTTTTACCAAAAACATATCCCAATCATATTATCAAGAAATCTCCCAATTTCATCACTATTCATTTTCAACCATTCACACCAATTCTTTACAATTTTCCAATCAAAGTACTACGGAATAAAACTAATGATCTAGGATTACTCACCAGGTCTCAAAGTGGCTACCCTTAGCTCGCTGCCTGTTGGAACGCCGCCGCCGGCCCGAAAATCATACTTGGCCAAACCAGTAGAAATATAGGGGAGCAAGCAAGGGTTGGGTTATTACAGATTTAAACCTCCCCAAAACATGTCGGAGAGAGGAATGAAGATCTTCGATAGGAGATGATCGACCGGAGGTCGAAACCACCATAGTCGAACAGCCAAGCTATGCCGATCCTCTGCAGAATTTCCAGGATAGTCAGTTGAAAAGAAAAAAACTCTATTGAGCAACTCAACAACACGCCAGAACCGAAGGAATGGATGGAGCTTCACCGTCATTGCACAAAACTCTGAAAGTTTTCGAAGAGGCCCCAAGATCGAGAGAGAAGAAGAAGAAGGTTCAGGAAGAAGAAGCCAAGTCGGGGGGGGTTCCCCGCTTCATGGGGGGCCAGGGCATTTTTTATAAAATAAAATATTTAAATAATTTTGCACTTTAGCCCCCAAATTTTGCACCGCCTTACACTAAGGCCCAGAACTCTTTACCGCCTCAACTAAGGCCCAGTTTCCACAAATTTCTTCAGTTTAGTCCCTGCTAATTTTTCAGTTTAGTCCTCTCTTCTTTCTTTCTTTTTTTCATAAATTTTTTTGGGTGTTACACTTATCATGTAAGCACATGTCTCATCTATTAGTTGAAAGTTATGAATTAAATAAAAATTTGCATTTGATAAGCACCCCTAAATAAATGGGCAAGCAAAGTTGACAAATAAGATATTTCTAGAAAGAGTAAGGAAAAGACTGGAAAAGGCCAAAAGAAAATGGCTGAAGGAACTACTAGGCATTCTATGGTCTTACAGGGCCACTACTCACTTCACCATGTAGGAAACTCTTTTTATGCTCATATATGGAAGCGAAGCCATGCTCGTGGTCGAACCGGGGCAATATCTTAAATAGAGGGAGCATTATGAGTAAAGAGAAAATAAAGAAAGAAGAAAATAAGGACTAGACATACTACAAGAGATAAAGGAAATTGCCCATTTCTACAGTAAGTGATATAAAGACAAGATAGCCAAACTTGTAATAGAATAATTAAGAAAAAAGAATTTATAAAAGGCATGTTGATCTTTCAAAGTGTAGATGGATCATGAAAAATACAAGCTAAAGGAAAGTTAGAGGCATCCTAGGCAAACCCCTTTAGGGTACAAAGCAATTTGTTGAATGGTGCTTACTACCTTAAAACCATCCAGGAGGGACTCCTTCTACAAACATGGAACACGATGCACCTCAAATTGTATCATGTACAAGTATAGATTTTAGACGATCAATAGACCATGTAATTAAAAAAAACGTATAAGAAATGAAAAGAAAATTTTTGTCATATACTCAAATGAATATCATTTGATAAGCTCATATAATCCTCTTAACACTATAAGCCCAAGCAGTTCCCTCAACATAATCCCCTTGACACTAAGCCCATGTAACTCCCTTGGCACTATAAGCCTAAGTAGTTCCCTAGGCACTACAGGCCTTAGCAACCTCCTAGCATTGTGCAAAGCCTTACCCTCTCAATGCTACATAAATCTAAATAACCCTTCCAAATATGTCAAGAGAAAAGGATAGCTAAGGATTAATATGAAAGCAAAAAGAACCCAAGAGCATAAAAATTAAAGAATAAATGAACAATCTATTGGAGGTCAAAGAAAGTGAAATAAAGATCACACTCACCAAACACCAATAAAAGATATAAAAAGAAAAAAAAAAGAAGAGAATGGCATAACAATGAAAAGCCCATTGAAAGCCAAAATTGTAAGAGAAATAGGTACAAACAAAATACTTCATTGATAATGGTCGAATGACCAAAAGTAGATTACAAAAAAAAAAGTGGTAGAATAAAGAGATTAGACTAACTCAAGATCTTTCAAAGTTTCTTCTAAGTTCTTATCCCTATCAAGCCTCCAGGTATCAATAGGCAAGCCATGGTTGAAATGCTTAATTTGGCAAATGGCTAGATCAAATGCACTTTGGAATATAGGATAGCTAAGTTCTTCAGCCTCCTGGATGTCATCACGAAATTTCTATCCTTAATGACAAAGGTCACTCAGTCCTCTTCCCACTCCTGTCACTCGGCTTCTAGTTCCTAGTCCTTTAGGGAAAGCTGCCCACCAAACTCTTCATTTTTCACAACCAAAGAATCCCACTCCTTCACTAGCACGGCGATACGGTTGGCAAGGTCATGGATGCTTGTGTCATGGTTAGCCAGTTCTTTGCACTTCACCTCAACATCTTTTTTCAAAACTTCCACAACATTTAAGTTGTTCTCAAGGAACTCCTTTTCCATTCGAGCTAAGATTGGAATGGTCAAAAGGATAAAAGTAGTTAAACAAACAATTTGAGTAACAGAAGATTTCAGGAAACAAATGGGCCATGATTTTTTATGAAGGCATCGTTCTAGACTTGGTCAGTAGGAAAGAGTAGATGGCTCTACAAATAAAACTACCATAATCTACATCCTTATACTATAAACTATCTATGGTTTCGAAATTGAGATTACTCTTTTAAAGAACGTCAATCAAGAGAAGCTCTGACCTGGTGCTCAGCTTTATTTTCTTCATAAAGGAGATATACACATCCAAGGAATTGTTGCCTTTTCCTTTGGAAAAATCCTTAGAAGAAGTTTTACACTTATGGGAAGGTAAGGCTTTCATGCGACTAGAAGAAAGTCTTAAACGGTCTAGAGAAGGAGGACCGCTCATGACTTCAGAATTCAACAAAGAAGTTTCAATCTATGCCACTAATGGAACAATGGGCTTCTTAGTGGCCAACGCCCAAGCATAGATCACTTCTAGATGCTTAGGGTCCATCTTCGATTGGTGAACCTTAATAACATCCTTTTAATAATAGGCTTCTTATACAAAGAACAGACTAGGTGTCAAAGGGCCCTAATGCAAATAGCCTAACAATGAGATCCTATTTATCATTGAAAAAGTCTTTAAGTGAATAGTTTCAAGGCTACTTTATTGGAAAGGACCACTTTACCAAATAAAATGACTCCCTATCCTCAAGATAGAAAGGATGAAACCCTATGGCCATTTGAACCTTCAAAAAGGATTGCTTCTAGGATCAAACATTTACAAGCATGTTCTCTATGAAGACCTTATCTAGACATTTGATAAAATGAATCCAAACCCTAAGCTTCTATTGGGAATATGTGAAGAAAAAAAAATGTTGTCATGCTTAAAGTAAGGTGTAGTTGAATGCTTAACACCTTAAAAGCATAATAAGAAGACCAAGTGTTCCAATTTAATTAGGTTAATTAAAATGTTCAGGGTTCATAAAATGTTCACGTAGAACTTGAAAAAAATAAAGGAGACATACAGATAATCAATTATATCTTTATAGAATATGACAAAGGAAGAAGTACCATAGTTGTATGCCCACTCATTAGCCAAAGCCACTTGGAAAGATATCCCTTCAATAGACTTGCTAAGAATATAAATCCTTTCTAATTCAAGGATAACTTCTGGGTCTTACCATTTATCCAAAGCTAAGGTTACCTTCATATTTAGATGGATCCACTTCAGGTTATTTGGTGTCACGTCAATGATATTTTCATAGAAGTATTCCCTAAGATCAGATGAAGAAGAATCAGAGTCAAATGATAGATCAATAAGATTGCATGATCTTCTGGACATGAAAAAAGAAAAGCATGAAAAGTTGAAGACCACATTCAAAAATTAAAAAAAAAACACACACACATAAAATTAGAACGACAAGTAAAGAGGGAAAGAGTAGTGTCAACCGGCCAAAAAAGAATAGGAAAAGTAGGCAGAAGTAAAAGGAAAGAAAGAAGAAAGACTCGAGAAGGCTAGGAGACAACTAACTCTTTAGGAAAACCTTGGTGGGAAACCAAAAAACTCATCAAGCAAATGGTGGCACTAAAGCAAGAACAACCACAACAAACATGATTCAAAGTGCAGAAAAGAAAGAAAAAATCAAAAGTCAGAAAAAACTCTAAAAATGCATAACTTACCCATAAGAAGAGTCCTAAAAGATAGTCTAAAGCACCGAAAATTAGCCAGAGAAATTTAAAGCAATAGTGGCATAGAGAAAATCCAATACTTCAAAGATGAAATGCAAAAATGTTTCTAGAAGAATCCAGGCCCATATTTATAGAGTGAAAGAGAAAGATCTAACAACTAAAAAAAGGCCAAGATGAATGGCCCAAATGATAATCCCCATCACAATGTGACTTCAACAAATCTCGAGATGCCTTGGGAAAGTAAAGCAATCATGAACACTAATGATGGTCAGTAGACAACTGGCCAAGAATGCAAAGAGTCCTCAAATTGATTGTTTGGTGTATTCATCAAAAAAAGGTGGCAAATGACACATCCAAAATGGGCTGTCTAGCCTAGAAATGATCGACATTGAATGAGCAACCCAATCATGATAAGCAACCAAAGTCACTAGAAAAGGCTAAAAGGCCAAGCCATATGTCAAATGACCTCAAGCATTAAGTCAATCAATGAATGGCATGAACTTGATCACTAGATAGAACCAAGATAAATAACCCTTTAATCATCCCAAAAAAATTGGTGTAATCCATGAAATGCCCAAATAACATAATTACATCATCAACCGTTAAGTGAGAATCTTGCTTACATCATTAGTACATTGGACACATGTGGATGCTCATCATTCACTTAAGAACATGTCAATTGGCATGATCGTTACCTATATAAACACCCAAGTATTTTTCTCTTGTGATCATCTTCACTAATATTATTGAAACTCTGCTTAAAAACTGACTTAAACATCGAAGTGCACTTGGAGGACCATTTCCGTTGTATACAGCTGACTTTGCTATCTATGCAAGCCTTCATTCCACTAGCTTTCATTTCCCGGTCGATTCTCCCCAAAAGAAAAGTTTCAGCATCAAAATAAACATAATATAGTTTTCTTCGGTTCATCACTCTTTCTTTTTCTGAAAGATCAAAGCTTAATATTTTAAGTAAGGTGAACCACTAAATTGTTATATAAGAAGAATAGCAAGAAACATAAAGTTGTTAAATAAGAGCTAACATAGTTTAATAAATGTTGCACCAATTTATTGACATAACTAAAAAAGAATATAGAGGTCATTTAATTGACAAAAAAATTACATGAGAAATACAACTTCTTAAAAAATAGTAAATGAGCATGCTATTTGGTTAACTACTAATTGACAAAATAGAGAAAGTAGGACTTCCTAGGAAGTTCCATTTTTCACAAAATGTAGGATGTTACTTATCTACCCTCCCCTAGTGTCGTGAGTCGGTAACTTTTTAGCTGAAACTATGCAGTGAATGCCCACCATTCATGCAAATATGGCTTTCCAACAAACTCAAGTCACATTTGGTTAGATATATGGGCCATTGCAAAATATGCACAACAAGTTTGAAGGCAACATAAGCAAGGAAACTGAAGCAACCGAATAACTGGGCCTCAAGAACACCCTATATAAGTAGCTTCTATGATGCAACGGGCAAAAATAAAAAGACAATTGAATAGGGAGGGGGCAACTCCATTTTATTGATATATACTTCATTACATAAATTAGAGTGTGTAGAAAAAGTTTTAAGACAATACACTCCTTTAAACCCTTAGACTAAGTACCAACAAGCCCTGAATAAATACTCAAAAAAGGCCCATGGTACCCCCAACAAACACCCAACAAACTGCTAACACTTCCCCCCCTAAAAAGTAATTTAAGCCAAAGGTCATATGGCACAAGTAGACATACTTTTCGTGAGTTGACATAAAGCCTCTTCTCATAGCTTCCAGTGGAGATTTTACGTCATTTTATATGGACATGAAACTAAAAATGCAAGGAACATGACCATATGCTTTTTGACTTGCATCAAACAAGCAAATCCTGCCAAAATTAAAGAAAATCCCCCAAAATGGGGAAAAATCAGAAAAATAGCACGTAAGTCGGGTTGCTTCCAAATTTGAGCCACAATGCCTCTATCCAATGCTTGATTTTTCACAAAATTTTGTATCAAACCGAATATGTTTACCTCCTTAAATCATTCACAAAGGCAACTTGTGACACTTAGATAAGAAGAACTTCCTGTAGGAACTTTTAATTTTTATTATCAACTAAACAATTTTGAACACTTCTTGAAAGTTCACAAAAAAAATTATTTTTTAAAAAATTCAACTACCTACAAGAATCTACTTTTTTAAATGAATCAAACGACTTCAAAGTCCAACAAGCATTCGAACATCCTCAGTATACTTCTCTCCTAACCATTTAAACTAGTTTATTGTTAATGGAATCCTTTTTTAAAAAAACAAAATTTAAGTATAAAAGAAAATTTGTGAAAATGGTGCAATTGTGCATCTTGCACTTAATGTTACTCATAATACTATTCACGAAGGCGTAAATGATAATTTTAGTTACCTTAGTTCTATTTATTTTAAAAGAAATAGAGCTAATTCAGGTGAAAGTTATCACAAGTACATGTGTGAAAAATGTTATAAGTTATTGAAATTCACAAAATCTTCTCCTTTTTTTATTAGAAAAATTATATCTTTTTAGAATAAGAAATTACTTTACTCTAAATGAAAATATAAATTCATGTATTTGAGATCTAAAATTATATAGGTCCCTAACATAAAATTTAGCAACATAGATTTATTTCCCTTTTCTTTGTATAAAAAAAGAAGTATATTTTAATATGTAATCGTGAAAATTTATATTAATATATATTATTGTAATCTTTATGAAAATTTTATTTATTTTTTGTAATTTTTTTCTTAAAAGTGGTAACTTACATATACAAATAAGAGAGTTTTTGAAGAATTTTTTTATGCATCTTTAAATGATGAAATTATAATTTTTTATACATTTATTACATGCAAAGCTTATACACACCTACAAACTTTTTATAAAAAAATTATCATATTTTATATAAAAAAGTTTATGATTATTTTATTTAATTTTCATAAAAACTCACAAAACCTTTTAAATGCCTAATAAATCGTAATCCACAAAGGTATTATTATTCTTCTAAAATTAAGAGGGAATTTCCAACACCCACCCCACCCACTTTGCGTCTTCAATTGTAAAATTTTTTTTACTTATATTAGCTTTTTAAATTACTAAAATTTCATTTTAATCTCTTATAGATGCAAATTTTTTTAATTTAGTCTTTGTTTAATTTTTATTCTCAATTTAGTTCCTAATAAATTTGATTTCCTTTAATCAAGTCCTTTTATCTATCTACTTCACATCCTATTAAGTAAAATGATAATTTGGAAGTCCAAAATCTTATGTGATGCTACTTAATATTTGTATGGATACTAAATATAATTTGTTTAAAAAAATTAAGTATTTATATGGATTAAAATAACATGTATTAAATTATAAAAAAATAAGAAATTAAAGTGGTTATGTTGTGGATATTCCTCGGATAGAGCGAAAAAGGTCAGCTGAAGCCCAGAGAATTGGGAGTCAAGGCAGAACAGTATGGCCTAACTCGAAATAAGGTCGTTGAGGGTTGTGTGACAGATCGCACGACGCGAGCTCGCAGGCCATGATCAACGAAAGCGACAGCAAGCACGCCTCTGCATCGAGGGAAACAGCTAATATTTGACAGACATAATCTGAGTACTCTACCAACCCAAAGAATAGCCCCTAAAGTTTGACAATGATTTACCTAGCATTTATTGCTTGGTGTCTAGCATTTAATGATTAGTACAGATGTAATTATAGTCTTACATTGATAAATTACAATTTATAACCCTCCCAGCAGAGATAAATGGGATGGGATAATCACACTAGAAGAAAAAGAAAAAACAAAAGAAGAGCAACAAAAAAAAACTCTGTAAAAATATTCTCTTATGCATGTCTATATAGCAAGAATACAACAAAGAAGCGAATACAATCACCGTGGATGTAGGGGTCGTCTAGACTTTGGCCTAACCACGATAAAAATCTCTTTTTGGTCTCTCTTCCCTTCCCTCAACTCTTCTTTTTTCGTTATACTTTTCACAACCTAACAGCAATTTGATTCCCAAAACCTCTGGTTAACCAATCACCAAAATCGACCGTCAACATTTTGGCACGCCCGGTGGGACTAAATTGCTCTTGCATCCCTAATTGATCAAATGCAAAGGCAAGAGGAAGGGTGACTAGGAGCTCAGGTGTTTTCACCGACCAACCAGGCAATCATGAAGAACGGGGACAAGACGTACCCAGAGGAGAATACCCAGTCCTGGCAAGTACCTCCTCTGCCCTCCCGGAGGCTGATGGCCTACAGTCCCTGCGTCAGGACCAAGAAGTGCTTAAAAGTACGGTGAAGAGACTCGTCGACGCTGTCGAGGCGTTAACACAGGCGTATATCCAAAAAGCCTGAGAACAAAATGGGGCCACCCCCATCACAAAAGCGGCCCAACAGTCACAGGTAGAGACGTCAGCACAAAAGTAGCAGCCAGCTGAGGGAGGAGCCCGAAGTGCCAATTTGGATCATTCCTCTAGTTCGTAGCCTGGAATGGGGGGAAGACAAGCTCGTAAGAATAGGGGAAACCAGCGAGCTGAGAGCCCACACCACACCGAAGGCTCGAGGATGGGCCATGATAATGGCAAAAGCTGACGATCTGAGACCCAAGATCAAATGATCGAAGAGATACAAAAGTTGGAAAAATCCCTCTTAGCCCAAGACCAATCAGGTCATTACAAGGAGAGGACCCTATTGTCTAAAGAAATTGAAGCAGAACCCCTCCCCCATCGCTTCAAAGTCCTGACCATCCCACTATATGATGGAAGAGGTGACCCTTATGATCATTTAGACACTTTCAACATCCAAATGGACCTTCAAACCGATAACCCCCTAGTTAAATGTCGGGTCTTTCTGGCTACTCTCAGGGACATGCCGTGGGCGTGGTTCAAAAGTCTTCCAGCTCACAACATCAATAGCTGGGAAGAATGTCAAAACAAATTTATTGACCAATATGGGGCTCGTAAGAAGCAGCTTGCACTGTCTTGCCATGTGGCAATGATCTTCCAAAGAAAGGATGAGTCATTGAAAGACTATATTACCAGATTTCGATGTGAGATTAGCAACATAGAAAGCCCCTTCGATGATAGCATCCTGACGACGATCTCGATAGGACTACATAGGGAAGGAAAATTGTATGAGAGCATATACAAATCCCTGGTGAAGAACTTAAGAGAGTTCTACGAGCGACCTGCGAAAGAAATCCGATGGGAAGAAACCTTTGATTTGAAGGGATTTGGACGGAAGAATGAAGCTAATAGTTCAGTTCCCTGCAAGGATGGAAAAAGAAGTAATCGCAACAAGGATAGAATAAACTAAGTCAACAATATGGGTATTCAGCTCACAAAGACAGCTAGGATAGAACAATCTGAGCCCCAGGGCCACTATGACAACTACAGCATCCTATCCGACACCCCGGAGAGAATATACGTCATAGAGAAGCACAAAGAAAATCTCAAGTGACCTAGGCCCCTACTGACCCCCTCGAAGTATAGAGATCCGAACAGGTTCTATGCCTATGATAACACAATATTTGACACATTCATTTGTCCTCTTACCTAGCATTTTAAGGTCCAAAATTGCTTATTTCCAGCTATGTTAAGATGTTTTTATAGTGTAAAGTCAATTGGATTCATTTTACAAAATTCTGCATAATTGGCCATTTTGAGCAATTTCTGTAATCTGGCTGTATCTTGAGCTACACTTATCCAATTGATGTGATTCTTATCTTGTAGGAAATCTAATAGATATATCTACAACTTTATTGAAGACTACAAAAGCTGAATCACACGATTGGCTATCCAAAATTGGAGCTCAATTCAGAATCAGAATACTGTCTCAGCACTATCTCGAGAAGCTGACCTCTGTGCATTCAACAGACAATAACTTGAGCTATAGAGGTCCAAATGAGGTGAAACAAAGCCCAAATGGAATCTAAGACATAAAGACACAATTCATATGAAGACTTATAAACTTGAAAACATCAAATTTGGCCTCAAATGGAGCTAAAATTCGTGATAGAAATGCTGATAAAATGGGCTCTGCAGAATTAGACTTTCAAGGCCCCAATTGACATGGATCTCAAGCCCATTTCACCATCCTTTGATATAGCAAACACTCAGCTAGCTGGAGACACAAAAGAGAGCAGAAAAAGTGAAGAAAGCAGTCTACAAAATGGGCAGTATGCAATGGCAGTAATAGACTACACCAGCTACACCATCATTGCCTACTCCCTACTAGCAGCTACCTCCTTCTTTTATCCGGGTGAAACCATTTTCCAAAAAGCTTTTCCAGTTCGGTTTTGTAGTAGTTTAGGAGTAGTTTTAGCTTAGTTTCTAGTAAGAAGTAGTTTAGCTCATTTTTCTTTCTTTTTCCTTGTATTTTTTGCCTCCATGGAAGGTTGATTGCTATAACTAGTCTAAGGGGTTGCAACACTTGAAGATTAATGTTGAGGTTTTGTTCTTTCATTCCACATTCAATTGCTGGCCATTTCTTTCCTATTTCCTTTTTGTTTTTACTGAGTTTTCTGAATTGATTGGCTTCAATTAGTTTGGTTGACTATATGATTATTTCTTAATGATCAACTATAGAAGAGGATAGGAAAACTAACTAATACATTGAGCTTTTGATGTGTTGTTTGCTTGACTAAATATTGACTGGTTAAGATAGATTCATTAATCATTCCAAGGCTTCTTGTTATGATTTTCAACAATTGAATAAACCTTAAGTGATTAAGGATGCATTAACTTCAAGCTAGTTAGTTTCCTTGGCTGGTTGCTTATTATTTGTTATGTTTTTATTTCTGTTTTGTTAGTGTAGTTGTAGCTTAGTTTTCTGCCAACCCCCCCATTTACATCTCCTAATCTAGTTAATAATATCCATAAATGATCTTTGGATTCAACCCGGTGTTGCTCTGTGCTACAAGTAGAGTAATGCAATCCGGTTATATAAATTTCTAATTTGATCAGCCTTGACAACCGAAACATCAGCCTATCACAACGATATCAGGCACAACACTGTCGAATACAAATATCTTAAGGATGTAATCGAGGACCTCATCCAGAGAGCATTAACTCCCTACAACACATAGCATTAACTCCCCCCGATGTCGAGCAAGAACAAAAGGCAGTGGTTAGGACCATTTACACGATCCATGGAGGGCAACACATCACAGAGGCCTCACGCAGCTCGCGAGAGCGACATGTGCGGAATGTGAGTTATGTCTTGTCAGCGGATAGTGAATCTAATAGACCTGTCAAGAAGGCAAGAGCAACTTTCAAGTGTATCACTTTCATGGATGAAGATGAATGGGGAGTCCAAGCCCCCCATAACAATGCCATAGCCATCAGGGCCAAGGTTGGCAATGTCGAGGTGCGTAGAATTATGCTAGATACTGATAGCTCGATCAACATCATGTACAAGAAATGTTTTAATTAGATGGAATTGACTCAGAGTGACCTCGAGTCCTCACCTGATCCTCTCTTTGATTTCACTGGTGATGCGGTATTTCCCGTGGGACGAGTTAGGCTTCCCATCACTTTAAGGGATAAGGACCATCACTTGACTGTTCTGGCAGATTTCTTAGTCATGGATTGTCCCTCGACCTAGAATATAGTCTTAAGGTGACCAGTGATGAATGACCTCAACCTAGTCATGTCCACCAGAATGTTAATAGTCCGATTCCCAACCTCAAATGGGGTCAGGTGCATACGAGGTGAGTAGTACATAGCCCGGTGGTGTTACGAGGATGCCGTCAAACTCAGGAAAAAAGGCAAAAAAGTGGATTCAACTCCTAATGAAGAACCCCAAGCCCTGAATTCAATCAAAATTAGTCACGACCCTGACCCACGCGACTGGGAAATGGATAAAGAGACCGGACCTATTGAAGAGCTCAAGGAGATAGGAGTCAGCGCGCTGGACAGTCAGAGATGTCTTAAGCTCGGGAAAGGCCTACCTTCTGATGTGAAAGACCAATTGATAGAATTCCTCAAGGCAAATTTAGATGTCTTCGCTTGGATTCATGAGGACATGGTAGTAATTGACCCAAAGATTGCGTTGCATAAGCTAAATGTCAACCCTCATCATCAACCAGTCAGGCAAAAAAGGAGACCTTTAACCACGGAGCAATCCCACGCCCTAAAGGAAGAAGTAGATAAGCTGTTGGCGAATAAATTCATCTTGAAGGCTCACTTCCGAGTCTGGGTAACCAAACCTATCTTGGTCAGAAAAAAGGATGGGAAATGGAGAACAGACGTTGACTTCACAGATCTGAATAAAGCCTGTCTAAAAGATAGCTTCCCCTTACCGAGGATCGACCAGCTCGTTGATGCAACAGTCGGGCACCAACTTCTCAGCTTTATAGACGCATATTCTGGATATAACCAAATACCCATGGAGTCGTAGGATGAGGAACATACCTCATTTATCATGGACCAAGAACTACACTACTATAAGGTGATGCCTTTTGAACTCAAAAAAATTGGGGCGACCTATCAATGGCTGGTCAATATGATGTTCAAAGATCAAATTAGGAAGACTGTGGAAGTCTATGTAGATGATATGCTCGTGAAGTCCAGATAGGTATTGGATCATGTAAGTGGCATGGATGAAATGTTTCAGATCTTACAAAAATAGCAGATGAAGTTAAATCCGCTCAAATGTGCATTTGGAGTGGCTTCAAGAAAGTTTCTCAGGTTCATGGTGAATGATCGAGGAATAGAGGCAAACCCTGAGAAAATCAAAGTACTCATTGACATGAGGTCGCCAAGCGGAGTCAAAGACGTTCAAAGCTTAACCGGCCAGATCACAACCCTCAACAAGTTCATCTCAAAAGCAACAGACAGATGCTTACCATTCTTCGAAGCCTTGAGAAAAGTAAGATGCTTTGAATAGACAGAGGAATGCGAAGCCACCTTCGTATGCTTAAAAGAATATATGGTTGAGCCCCACTCCTATCTAAACCACAGGAAGGCGACATACTGATCCTATATATGGGAGTATCTTAGCATGCCATCAGCGCGGCCTTTGTCTGCGAGGAGAATGGAGCACAATTCCTAATTTACTATGTAAGTAAAAGGTTGGTGAATGTTGAGGAAAACTATACTCCTATGGAGAAGCTAGTTTATGGCCTCGTTGTTATGGCAAGAAAATTGTGACCTTACTTCCAAGCCCATTCCATTGAAGTTCCAACCCGATACCCTCCAAAAGGCGGATGCTTTGTGTCATTTGCTTAAGTAAGCAATCGAGCTCACTCAATTTGATATTCACTACGAGTCAAGGCCGATGATTAAGGGGTAGGCCCTGGCTAACTTCGTAGCTAAATTCACCGGACCTGTGGAGAAAGAGGCAGAAACCTCTGAAGAACTATGGTGGGAGCTTTATATAGATGGGTCTTCGTGTGAGCATAAGGCGGGAGTAGGAATCCTATTAATTAGCCCAGAAGGACACAAAATCCTCTGTGCCTTGAGACTCAAATTTTGAGCTACCAATAATGAAGCAGAATATGAGGCGCTCCTCATAGGACTTTGCCTCGCAAACGAGGTGTGACTAAAAACCTAAAGGTCTTTAGTGACTCTCAATTAATCATTTGTCATGTAAAGGGGAAATACTAAGCAAAGGGACCAAATATGACTATTTACCTACAAAAGGCCTAAGAATTACTCTGTAAATTTCAAAAATATGAAATCAACCAAGTCCCTCAAGCTCAGAACATGCATGCGAACGCATTGGCTCGATTGGCTGCGCTAAGGGACATCGAATTCTCAGACGTGATATCAGTGGAAGTGCTTTCGTTTCCTAGCATTGAGCAGAAAGACACCGTAATGTTGACCGTCGTGGCACATGACTCATGGATGAACCCCATCTTGAAATATCTACAACATGGCAAACTTCCAGAAGACAAGTTAGAAGCACGCCGCATACAGTTCCAAACTGCTAAATATTGCATCATAGATGACGTGCTTTACCAGAGGGGCCTCTCAGTCCCGCCACTCTGGTGCATCGACGGCCCCAATTGCGATCTTGTCCTAAAAGAAATACATGCTGGACACTATGAAAAACACATTGGGGGCTTGTCCCTGGCTCAAAAGGCCCTCCAACAAGGTTTCTTCTGGCCAACCATGAAACAGGACACGGTCGACCTTGTCAAAAGGTGCGATAAATGCCAATATTTGCCACGATTCCCTAAGCTCCCCTAGCTTGCCTCTGACAAATGATCAACCCTTGGCCTTTCACGATATGGGGGATTAATTTGATAGGACCCCTTCCAGCGGGTCACAAAAATTGTAAGTATGTCGTAGTAGTGGTAGATTACTTCACTAAATGGGCAAAAGCAAAAGAGTTGGCCTAGATTTCTTCCTCACAAATCGAGAAATTTGTTTGAAACAATATTATCTGCCAGTTCGATGTCCCTCAGCAAATAGTGTCTGATAATAGGACTCAATTCTCCAGCGAGCAGTTCGTCTAATTCTACGATAACCTTGGAATCCTGAAAAGTTTTTCATCTGTAGACCACCCTCAGACCAATGGGCAAGTGGAGGCAGTGAATAAAATCATTAAGCAAATCTTGAAGAAGAAGCTGGAAGCAAGAAA
>JANHAO010014620.1:0-15224 GCA_026873985.1 Saraca asoca
AAGCCTTCTTACAAACCTACAAAGAAAGACACAAAACAAAGCAGTACCAAAGAACAAAATACTAAACCAAAGCAAAAAGAACAAATAAATCATGGGTTAACAACAATTCAAGAGGTTAAAACTAACATAATATTATGTAATTTGCCCACTTATCAAGCTAGCACCTCTTAAGCTAAGTGGTTAATTTTTCTACTCTACCTGTTATCTGAACTTAATGGAGGCTTTGAATCAAATTGGTTTATGTGGATCACCATCGGTATTGAGATCAAATTTGAAGGACTACTCAGAGACAATCTAGTGGACTTGATTATATCACTTGTTCATGGAATTGCTTGGATATGAAACTCAATTTTAGAGATTGAGGATTTTAAAAATAACTTTTGTGAAGGAGTATAACTTAAATTGTTACTTTACAGTTTATTTGAATTATACCTTGCTTTATGATTTAGTTTATAAATAACATAATCTGGGTTTGAAAAAAATTTTGAAGTTCTATTGTGTATACTTGATGCCAATCATCTAATTTTCCAAATAATTGATTATACATAACAAATAATGTGGGTGTAATGAGTTAGCATTAGTGCTCAACCACAAGATTCAAGATAAGATGCTAGAGGAGGTAACACATCATAGTCACATGACAAGTGACAATGATACAAAAGGTAGTGAGAGTACATAGTCACATGGCGAAGTAGGGCTAATGACTCAAGGCATAGCTAGCTAGCACTACATGGTCATAAAACAAACTTTATGACAATGACCAGAGGATTCTTAATTGCTTGTGCATAAGCAAAGTGAAGCTCAAGCTAAAGTGGTATAATACTCTATGCACAGCCCCTATTAAGCTATTAATATGGATGAGCCATCAAGAGGATGGGTCAAAGAAGAAGCCATTAGGAGGATATGCTCAGACTAGATTATGGGGCCTAGATATCAAAGGATGTCACTTGAGATGTGCCAAGAAAGAGGGAATTAATCATTGAAGAAGTGGCTAGTTAGGCTAAGATACTAACAAGTGGCTATGAGGGTTATGAAAGACAAGCTAATATTAACTTCAAAGAGATAGCACTAAAAAGTACAAACCTAAGAGGAATCATATGGGTGCAAGATAGCATTAACTTCAAAAAGACTGTGATGATCATGATACCATGAGATAGAAAGGATTAAGAGGATCTAATCGAATGTCAAAATGGTGTAGCAAAGTGTAATAGATTGATTGAACCTAATATGAGTAGAATTGTAAGCAAGAAATGGGACTTATATGAAACATATGCATGAGACCTATGACTCTCACAATGGTGGATTGGGAAATAAATGTGGGGTATACTTGTTAGTTGACGGTCCAAAATACCAAGAAAGCACACAAGCTTTGGAGGTAGCACACACTTAAGTGACAAAAGTAGAGGGTCAAAAGTCGTGTGAGGATGGCGTGCACATAAGTTGCAAAGGTGACAACCTGAATGCTTTAAAGGTAGTGAGATAAGAAGAGTTACAGAGGCACTAAACTAAAGAACTGTGAAAATAGTGGCACATGAGTATGTGTCAGGATAACAAAGTAGAGTTTATAGAAGCAAATCACAAAGTCTATAAGACAGCAAAGCCTAAGACACCAAAGTTAGGGAGGTAACTACCTAAAAGGTTACTAGGGAGTAAATGCTCAATAATGCAAGTTCAAGGAAACAAAGCCAAGAGAAAGTCAATGGAGAAGCTGAAGAGCAATGATTGCTAACTATCTTAAAAGCTATATCAGGTTAAGGATGTTGTTGATCAAAGCCTCTTGAATGATGTTAGCTGAAAGAGACAAGCATGGAGTGCTTGAAAAAGAAGCTCAAATGGATTAAGTTGAAGACCCACATCAACATTCAAGAAGTTGACCTCAATAGAAGGAAACATTTATGGAAGTTATGTTAGATTGAGACATCAATGAGGGTATTGACATTTGAAGTGGAGAAAAATGTTACAAGTTGGCCTTATGAACTAATTTGGCAAACAAATATATTCAGTTTCAAAAGAAATTTAGCATAAAATCAAGCGTAAAGAGGAGGGTCTATGGTACAAATTTGGGAGCAAATGAACTTGTGTATTTTTTTTTATATATTTTTCCTATTTGGGGGTGTTTATATCTTTTTAGCATAGAACTTTTATCTAGTGCATGTAGAAAAGCACATAGTTGTTATCCTTGCATTTTTATCTTTGTGTCCATATGAAATTGCATATTAGAACCCTTTTGAGCTAGGAGAAAAGTCTTCATGTCAACTAAGAAAAAGCATGTCTACTTGTGCCATAAGGGTTTAGCCTAAAATACTCTTTAAGGGGTGTATCAAGTGACCTGAGTGAGCATTGAGTCACAAGCTAGGGATCAGACTGTGGTGGCTTAAAGACTCTCCTTACATAATCAAATTATGTATTAAGGCATTAATCAACAAAACGTAGTTGTCTCCATCCCTGTTCATAAAGTCCCTTTTTGTTGCACACTAGAAGCTACTTATGTGTGGCATTTTTAAGACTTGATATATGTGGCTGCTCCGATTACATGGTCATGTTGCCTATAGATATGTTACACATAGAATTTCATTGTATAGGTAATCAAAATCTATTTTGCCCCATTATTTATCCAAATATAGCTTGAGTTTATTAGAAGATTGGCATGTTAGCCAAGAGTTGGTAGCATAAGCCGCACAGTATGATTAGAAAAGTTATTGCCACTATGGCATAAATTAAAACAAAAATAAAGTTATTGTATGCCTTATGTGTTTTTTGATCATTATGGAATAAATGGCATAAATTAAAACAAAAATAAAGCTGTTGTAAGTCCTATGTGTGTTTTGGCCACTATGACATAAATGGTATAAATTAGAATAAAAATAAGTTGTTGTATTCCCTATATGTGTTTCAACTACTATGATATAAATGACAAAAGTTTTAACAAAATAAGATTTGTTGTATGCTTATACATGTGTTTTGGCTCATAATGTCTTGTGAGGCAAAGAGTATAACAAAATCAATCCGTGGTGTGCCTATGGATGTGTGTTTCAGCCTAGCCCTAAATAAATGTGTTGTCTTTAATTTGCAAACTTATGAAGGCTCCAAAGGCCTTGTGTATGAGATTGTGATGAAATGAGAAATCATCAAAATGTGATCACATGTGATGAATTATTCCTGTAATGAGAATATAGGAAAGACCATGGTTATGACAAGTGAATGGAGGTGATATAAGGGGAAGAGAGATTAATAAGGTTGGCCTAAAAGAAATAAGGTGGATAATTGCTTGTTTATGAATGCATGAATCTCTATATTTAGTTATTGATTCTGATTTAATGCTTGTGTTCAATACTTGAATTATAAGATTAGTATGTATGATTGGTTATATATACACATACATACATACATACATACATACATATAAATATGTAATTGCATGGCCACAATAAAAAGTGTATTGAATATAGCATATCCAAAAAAGGACATATAGATGAAAGCATATTAAGATTAAAATGTTAAATGTGAACAAATGTACAAATGAATATGTATACATGGATATATGAACAGATATATGTACAAACAAATGTAAATTTATGACATGGTGAATGCATATGCACATATAACCAACTAGGTAAGAGTAAATATAGAACAACTATGAGAACATATATAAGCATGAAATGTTCATAGGAAATCTATACGTCTAGGTCTTAACAAAAGAGAGATCAATGATGATCACAAGAGTGCTCCTTACAAGTAAATGAAGTGGGGATAAAAAAAATCAGGACTATTAGAATTACTAGAGTAATTTCATATGGAGTTTACTCGTAAAGTCTATATGACTTACCTTTGTTGTTTTAAATGTTTTTAGGTATTATTTCACCTTCATATGATAATAGTGCATGAAGATACTTTGGAAGCAACAATACCACATCACCTAGGTATTATTGGCACTTACCTTTGTTACTTCCTATTTATAGAAACACACAAGAATTAGGTTGTATTTATTGTAAAGTTGAATGCACCTTAGAGACAGGAATACAAACCATACCAATTTGTATGATGGAGTAAGGAAATGAATAGAGCATTTAGGAAAGAGGAAGGCTAGAGTTTAAAGTTTAAGTTTACCTTGCTCATGTTGTAAAAACCCATTCACTTTCCTCTAATGTTATCAAGGAAAGAACCATGGAAATCATTCTAAAAAAAAATTAGTATTTTTAGTAAGATCCCTAACTAGAAATAGAAGGTTTTAGACGGGCTCTCATAATTCATTTGCTTCATTGTCTTTTTTCAGTATAGGCAAGCAGAAGAATATCTATTCATCCTTTTTAAAGACTTTAATAATGCATAGATTATTTGTAGGCAAGCAGATCTTTTATTACTTTGATTGCTTTTATTTTTATTTTTTTCTATTTTAGATATATAACTTGGAAGCTATAACTTCAACATTGAAGACCTTTGATTGATGTTAGATAACTACTTTTAAATTGGTCAACAAGTAGTTAAATTTAAATTAGTTTTTCCTTTCAAAAATATCATACCTTCTAATTGATTTATGATTTTTTGTTGTTTACCTTCCTTGTTGTAGACTAAAATTTGCAAAGTTATATCTACATTCTACCAGAAGAGGTTTCTAATCCCAATGATAATTTTATAATTCATTTCTTTACTTGAAATCATAGTATAGTGCTGTGACTTTTTGTTACATTTGGTCAATATAGTTCTACTAGTCCTGAAATGCATTAAAGTTTTATATTATACCATTTGATTAGAAGTAAGAAAATTTCATTTCATTCTATGATTTTGAACTTAAAGTTTGGTGCAGTAGGATATGTATAAAATGTTATAATGATTAAAGACCTTCAAGGAATTGTTACAATATTTTCAAAAGAATTGACACTTAGCACTAGTCTTTAGGGGACAATATGACAACTTATTATTGACCATGATAATTTCCTAAAGACATTTTTTATTATTCTCAATGGCTATTATTGTTCTTATTAGTCTATAGAGTTTGTGACCAGCAAATGCTTTTTATCTCATATTGTAGCACTTATTGCTATTTGATTGAAATATTAAGGTTCTTAGATTAAATAGTTTATGGCTATGTTGCTTGTTATTTTCTAATTTTTTTTTCAAGCATCTAAAATAAAAACTTTGTATCTATTGTAAACTTGGTTCTACGTGGCCTATCCTTATTCCTTTTGTTAGTTTTGATGACTCTAATTAGAGTTAACTTGAATTTTGTTGTATTTGTCACTTAAGTTATGACCTTGCTTCACAATTAGTAAATTACATTAATAGTTAGTTAATTACATTAGCAGTTAATTGATAACTAACTGCATAAACAATTTATCTATCTGATAACATTAGCTATTTGTGTAAATATGTTTAGCAAAATTAATTGTTTATTATTAGGTGTTTATAAGTGAAATGACATATAAGAGCATGAGTATATTTCATGATTTATTTGAGTATTCTTTTATTTTAATAATTTTTCAGATTTTAATATATTATTTATCATATTAATTTTTTTCTAAAAAATATATCATTGTAATTTATTGTTTATTATATTTCCCTTTAGATTTTAAATAATTATAATTTGTTATATTTGTTAGATTTTCCTTTAAGAAATAAATTATCTACTTCAAGGGCACAGACATAAAAATTGCATAACTCATAGGCAATAGTATCTTTTTCCACACTAAATGTAAATTTGCTATTTCAAAACATTAGATTCCCTAACTTTTTGAAATTGACAAATTAAAGTCCAATCCACTGACTTAAAAAGCTATTTACCAAATATTCAAATTAGTAGATTAACTTGGTCAATCTGCTAAAATCACTCAAATCAACTAAAAGCTTATCAAAAAGCTATTAGCCAAGCACCCTTTATGTAGAACTTAAAGTGTTAGTTACTTCTTTCTTTGTTTACAAATAGTGAAAAGGTACTATACTAATCGATCACTCTAGATTATGCCTTAAGTGTACTTCCTGTTTTAGAGAGAGGTAATTCTTAAATCCTATTTATTTTAAAGTGCATATTAATTGTTTTCCTTGCTTGATATTAGTGCCCATAATTAAACTTTGCAAAATATTATGTTATAGGTTGGTATGTGTCTAAATTTTTAGGATTTGATGGTTATTTCTTTTAATTTTCTGATCTCATAGTGGTAGCACTTTTACCTTGGCTTAGATGAGTTCACCCATGTTTTTGATCTGTAAATCCAATTCAGATTTGCTATCACAAGCAAATGCCTTTCCTAGTGGTTGTAGAGCGACTATCAGAGTTCTCCACAATAGAAATTACACATCTCAAGTCCCATAGGGTTTAGATGGTGCCTTTAGGAGTAAAATAGTAAAGAGGGGAGGTTGAAAACTCATGTTTTCATGATAGTAAAGGAGGGCACAAATTTTCTTAAATTCTTTTTGAATATTTTGCTCTACTTAAGAGTAATTTGGAGATCTCATCTTAATTAATTCAAATTCTTGATTTAAGGAATAATTATCTACAAAATTAATTTATAGATAATGTGCTCATCAAATATCAATTAACCGCCATCATAAATCTATTGAGGATTAATTTCTTTATTTATCTCAAGTAATTATTTAAATAAATTAAATAATTAAAGACTAATAAGATGAAAAATAATCTCATGTAGTATGCTTATGTGAGCTCATCACACGTCATGCAATATCTCTCACTCATACACGTGGGCATCCATAATCCTCAATCCATTGTTTGTTTTAATCTCTTAAACATATAGGGAAATGGAATGTGCAACCATACAAGAAAGATACTAGTGAGTAAATGACATACTAAGTGTCACAACCTAATTTTTTTTTATCATCATGGCCGGCATGAATATCAACCCTTTATGGATAATCACCAACCTTTTTTCACACATTTCTATTCAAACTTGTCTCATTAATCCTAATCACATTCACTTGAATTCCATTGGTTGATTTAGAAGTTATAAACTTTAGAAAGAAAGGGATGACATATGGAATGTATATATATATATATATATATTTCATAATTTAAACAAGCATTGCCCAACAAGTACATGTCAATTTAATACCCTAGGAGTCACTTCCATGCTCCCCGTGTCCTTTTCAAGGCAATGCAATCAAAAAGTTAGATTAACCTATGTCTTATCATAAATCTAAAAGCATAGGTTAATATAAGTAAGCCCTATAGCCCTTCTATTTACCAGTTTAAAAAAAAAGTTCACAAAATACATAGTTTGATGGTACACCTCTAAGGGTCAAACCATCTTAAAACTATTATAAGAAGGAAATTTGGTTATTCCGTGGGTATGATCTCCACCTTTTGTAGTACTTCACAACCCACTAAATCCATAATGACAGCTTAGTCGGTTCTAATTTCATAGACTTCTAGTGGACTCAAAATAATGGTGGAAATAGTGTCAAACGTAATTTCCATTGGATCATTGTTCATACTTACTTCTTTAAGGAGGATAACTACAATGTCTTGAGATTCTGAAAAATAATCCACAAGAAAGTGAGTCTAGCGCTCAATGAGATAATCCGTACCAAACTTATGAATTTATCCAACAAAACAACACATATATAAATCAACAGCATAACTAGGCAGTCATTTCTCATGCCAAGTTTCATAAACAAGTCATTAAGTTTCAAAGACTCACCTCTAAATGGTATTGCATCACATTATCCATATCACATTATATTGAATTAGGGTTGTCATGTCCTTAAAGTTGTCATCCTTAATCATTATGTTATTCAATCTCATTATATCACATTTCAATATTCCACAAATTAATAATGCAGGTAAAAGCAAAATACATAATAAGAAAAATAAATCTCCTTGTTATTCCAGACCATCCTTATCTTGCATAATCCAAGCATCCATCTAAGTCAACCTTATCCCACTCATCATATTAGATAGCATGGATCCAAGATCTGGTTAATTTTTCTCCATCTCATCTCATCAATCACATCTCAAGTTTCATAAGAACTTTCAAGCATTCAATAGCATCATTTCCATAACAGCTATATTACAAATGTATATTTCAATCATAATCTTAGTCATATATTCTCTATCACATTATCACATTTCATCCACATCATTCATTATGACATATGTCATCCTATGTCTCATAGGTTAAGCAATATCACTACTCACAATAACTATGTCACACATTCACATTCAATCTCAATCTCAATCACAGGGATTACATTCCTTGTAACATTATCATACTGTCAATTATAGACAATCATTGAATTTATTGATATTGGTTTATGAATTACTTATGTAGGATTCTTACTTACTTCATTTAACTAACCAAAATGCACATAAGACTAAATCAAAGGGTTGAGAGATATTTGGGATGGAGAAATGAATTCCTCTAAAAGGGTGAAAATTTCAGGAAGTGCGATCATAATCGTGGTTAGGATCATGCTTGAAATTTTAGCAGGACCACAATTAGAATCATGGGAATCAAATAAGAAGGATTCGATTCGACTTAAGAAATCCAGTTCAAAATACAAGTCTGCTTGCCAAATTTTGAAAATCTTTAGGAAGCCAAGTTATGCAAGCAATTAGAATCATGATTAAAATCGAAAAACACGGTAGGATAGTTCAATTCGACTCACAAGAATTTAGTTCAATTCTCGATGCAAATCACAAGACACAATATACCTCAATTCCTACAAGCGTAATCATGAGGATAGTGTAAAAAGTGGCAATTCAACTCATGAATTCTAGGAAATGCAGAAAATAGCAATAAAATAGGGGAAACAACTTCCAAACTTACACTAAATCATAGAAGTTCAACACAACATATTTTGAAGACTTAAACATGCTTAAAGTCCAATCTTTTCACTAGAAAACCAACCATTATATCAACAAGACCATTCAAACTCAAACATCATCATACAATCACAAATACCTATTTTGATCAACTTGTTTGAACAATCAAAGGATTACAATCAATAAACACAATATGATTCAACGTGTTGGCCACCACATTTGCCTTTCCAGAACGATACACTATTGGACATTCATAACCATTCATCAGCTTCATCCATTTTCATTGTCAAAGATTAGGATCTTTCAGTTGAAAGATATATTTCAGGCTTTTATGGTCCATATAAAATTCACATGTTTCTTTATATAGGTAATGCCTCCATTTCTTCAATGCAAAAACTATTGCTACCATTTCCAAATCATGAATAGGGTAATTTTGCTCATGTTTCTTCAATTATCATGATGTAATACGATCACTCTCCCATTCTACATTAACATGTAGCCCAGTCTCATTCATGAAGCATTGTAATACACCACATAGTTGCCTAATCCAGATAGTCGTGCCAATACTAGGGCTGATGTCAAGCATCTCTTTAGCTTTTGGAAGCTTTCTTCATAAGTTAGGGTCCATTTGCAAGTAAGCTAAGTCAAAGGCACATAGATCTTAGAGAAATGTTTGACAAATTTATGGTAATACTTGGCTAATCCCAAGAAACTTCAAATTTCTATAACCGTCATACGCCTGCCAATTCTCTACAACTTTTACCTTTTGGGGATCAACTTGCATCCCTTTTAATGATACTACATGACCAAGAAACTTGACACTAGTTGCCTAAAATTCACATTTGGAGAATCACGCATAAAGTTTATGCTCTTGCAGAGTCTGCAACACTATCCCCAGGTGTTGGTCATGCTCTTCCTCGCTTTTGGAATATAACATAATATCATCAACAAGCACAACCATGAACATATGCAGAAGTGGTTTGAAAACGTGATTCATCAAGTTCACAAAAGCTTTTGGGGTGTTCATCAAACCAAACAACATTATGAGGAACTCACAGTGCCCATAACACTTATGAAGTCTTAGGCACACCTTCCTTACAAACCTTTAACTGATGATACCCTAACCTTAAATCAATTTTTGAAAAATATTTTGCCCCTTGCAACTGATCAAACAAATGATCAATAAGAGGGAATGGATATTTATTCTTGATGGTAACCTTATTTAACTAGAAAAAATCAATACACAAACATAGTGTTCCATCTTTCTTTTTCATAATAAGTATGGGGTGCCCCTAAGGTGAAACACTTAGACAAATGAAGCCTTTATTAGTTAACTCTTGGAGGTAAGTTTTTAGTTCTTTTAATTCTAAGGGTGCCATGTAAAAAGAAGGAATAGAGATAAGTTTTGTGCCAGGTACAAGATTAATCGTGAACTTGATTTCCTAATCCAATGGCAATCTAGGTAATTTGTCAAGAAACATATGAAGAAATTCATGTATCATTGGAGCCTTATTTGGAATTGGAACAGATTGCTCTAAGTCTTTCACTATAGCTAAATAAGTTATACACCCCCTTTCAACAATTTCTCAACTCACATGTTTGAAATCAAACTAGCTATCAAAATTACCTATTCTCCTTGAAAGACTATAAGAGAAACTAACTATCCCAACCTGCACATTTGAGTAGAATCGTGATTAGTTTCGTGGGTCAAATAAGAAGGACTCAATTGAACTCGAGGAAATCCAATTCAAAATGCAAGTTTGCTTGCCAAAATTTGAAAACCTTTGGGAAGTCCAAGTTATGCATGCAATTGGAATTGAAAAACAAGGTACGATAGTTCAATTCGACTCGCAAGAATTTAATTCAATTCTTAATTCTAAACTCAAGATACAATATAGCTCGATTCCTATGAGCAGGATACAAGGATAATGTAAAAAGTGGTGATTCGACTCTTGAATTCTGAAAAATGCAAAAACAACCAAAAAAAATAGGGAAAATAACTTCCAAACTTACACCAAATCATAGAAGTTCAACATAAAATGTTTTGAAGACTTAAACATGCTTAAATTCTAACCTTTTCACTAGAAACCAACCATTATATTAACAAGACCATTCAAACTCAAACTTATCATCTAATCACAAATACCCATTTTTATTAACTTGTTTCCACAATCAGAGGATTACAATCAATGAACATAATACGACCCACAAGAAATGTATGAATCACTCACCTTAGCAACTGGAAACAAGAAATCTAATCAAATTTCACAAAGATGTCCAACACTCTTCAAGAACAAGAAAGAAGAGCATATTAGCTTTTTAATTTTTTCAAGGATTTTTTTCCTCAGCTAATCATAGACTATTAGATTATGGTTCCTTTGTATAGAAACAAGTTAAATATAATAGATTCAAGCTCTAAAAACACCAAAAAATCAAGCGGGTTTATAGGTTGAATAGTGATTTTTGGATTCAAAATTTCATAACTCAAATTATACTTGATCAATCCACAAGAATTTGATATCAAATCGAAAGGGAAGAAGAGACAAATTAGCAATAAAAATTTAAGAAATTAATGTGAAGAGAGGAATGCTTACCTTAAGAGAGAGAAAGCAAGATGTAGAGAGAGAAAGCTCCAAGTTTAGAAAGCAAATTATGGGTTGTATGTGAGCAACTAGGAAATGGCTAGGGAAGAAATTAGAGGTTGGCCCCTTGAGGGAAAAATGGAAAAATTGTGCCCATTGACCTTTTGACTTCAAGTTAGCTCTATTTTCCTTTTAAAAACTTTTCTAATTTTCTTAGCTTTGAGTCCAAAATTAACGTATTCATTAATGACCAATAGTCATGAATTTTAACATAAATTAGTTAAACTAATTACCTTCATAGCAACTATAGTTTTACACTCGTTGGGTACCTATAACCTTAGTTTTGATCTTTTTGAAGTTTTTTGAAAATTAAATCCTAAAAAAAATGAATTTTATTTTCTAAGCATTCACAATGGAAATTTTGGTTCCTAAAAATTCTTAAAATTCAAATAATCTATTTTTACCATATTTGGACTCCTCGTAACCCAAAATTATAGTTTCAAAATTCTCAAAAATTTCTAATTCACCTTTTTTGAATTTTTCCAAAAGGCCATTGTATTGTTGAAATTAATTTTAGAAAATTCAAAGTATTACACTTAGTCACCATCTAACTAGTATGACACTATTCAAATCTCGTTATACCCCTAATCATCTACTCACACCAGATTTTTGCATCTTTGATCCCTCTTAAATATAGAGCCTTGCAAAAACCAATTTATGTACTTTATGCTTATGGTTACATCAACTACACAAATTTTTGTCATCGCCTAGGCAATGAGCCATAAACCCATAGGTGTAAGATAAAAAGATTTTCCTTAGACACTCATGTTAATCCACCAAGTTTAAGCTGCTTTTCTAGACATGTTCCATTAGGCCATATGAGTCATAACCATTGGATGCCATGCTAAAGTAGCAACACCTGACCTTAGATTCATAACATAGGTTCTAGTCCCAAAAAGTATGAATGTAGGTCATTCATAAGTTCTATAGGGCTTGCACAGTGATAAAGCAAGGACCCTTTTAGTCACTCCCTAATGCAAGTCAACTTATAGCATATTCAATGTGAAATGTATGCTATAGTTGAGCTACCACTTAGGGCTTGTCATGATCTTATAGTACATTGTATAGAACTTAAACTAGTTATCATAAAACGACTAGCTTGAAACACAAAGTCTCAAATTTAGCATCATATTGGCTACATAGAAGTGTGAACATCTTTTTTGCTCGACTCTTTAAGTCTCATCTTAGTTCACAACTAAGTCATGTTAACAGTAGAATTTGGCATTGCAAAGTGGGCTAGCAAAAGCCCAGAAGGAGTCGAGTTTTATAAAGGGATGAGTTCGCCAGACCACAAGGTCACTATGTAATGGATCTCAACTCACTAAGGACCTAAGCTTGTTGATTGAATGAGCTCGAGGTTGTGAACCAGCAGCAGCCCCAGTGCATAAGCTCGAGCTCACTAGGATGAAGCCTTACCCAGCCAGAAGCTTGCTGAGGTCGAGCATAAAGCTAACAAACAAATTGCACTGCCATTTTACAAATACAACTATCAGGTCTCATACGTAGAAAGTAACTTGCAGGAGCCAATCTATAGCACTCTAGGCAGTCTTGTACATTTAATATTTGATGTAATAGATGTATAGTTTATTTAGTTCCATTTGTACCCCTCCACATTTCTATAAATAGGGGGTTGGAACCTTTGTATAGCAAGTAAGTAACTGAACACTGGCAAAAACTCTACCAGAAACTATAGCCAAAATCCTACAAAAACTCCTTCAAGTTAATAAAACAACTCCATGGACGTAAGGTCTGGTGGCATCCAGATTTAGTTGAACCACATTAAACCTTTGTGTGTTTTTTCTTCTCCTCTTTCCTCTAGCTATTCAACACCTTCTTATCGCTTTAATAATTAGGAAACAACTTGGGTCCTAAAAGAACCCCCTCCGTTAGCGGGATTCAGGTGTAACTGAAATCCACCATCAACATTTTGGCACACCCGATGGGACCCTTCTGTTCTCTGGTTGTTTCTCTGTTTCTTTGGTTAATTTTGTTCAATTGAAATGGCAAGAGAAAAAGCTGTCAGGAAGTCTGGCATCTCTAACAACCAATTAGAAGGTCACACTGCAAGCTCCTCTACTGCCAACGGTTTGGCTTCCCTAGTTCATCGCCAACCTGTTGTCATTGTCCGTGAGACCAACAAAGCCCAAGCATGGCACTAGTGCCGAGAAGCATTTGAGGGTTCAATGAGGAGGATGGCTAAGGCATTCCAAATGCTGGCCCAAGCATAGGCTCAAAGTGTGCAAAGACAGGCCAAAGTCATCACACCCAAAAATGTCTCCTAGTAGTAGCGAGCTGAAACTTCGAACAGAATTAGTCACGAGCACGTTTTAGGTCGTCACCCGTACAATGGGGAAGATGCGAAAAGCCACCAGGCTTCCAACCAGAAATCTAAAGGATTGCCATTGATGGTAGAAGAATTATTCCAAAGGGTGAAACAACTAGAGGCATACCTTCAAGCTCGAGGTGGTTGGAGTCACGCCAAGGAATGAACTCCCTTCTCCAGGAAGATCGAAATGGAGCCCCTTCCTTAAAAGCTCAAAATTCCTACCTTCTCACTATACAATGGAGACAGCTACCCGCGTAATCACTTGGACATGTTCAATGATCAAATGGATCTTCAGACAAGTAATCCTCTAATCAAGTGTCGTATCTTTCCTATCACATTGGCAAATACCCACCAAGCCTGGTTTAAGAACCTCTCGACCCGCAGTATCAATAGTTAGGAGAAATGTCAGCAAAAATTTCTTAACCACTACAGGGCGCTGAAGAGGTAGCTCGTGCCCTCTTGCCATCTCACCACAATCTTTTAGCAAAAGTAGGAGTCTTTGAAAGACTATATTGCTTAATTTAGACGCAAGATCGATAATGTGGAAAGCCCATCTGATGAGAGCATTTTGATGGCAATATCTACTGGGCTTCGCAAAGATGGCAAGTTGTATAAAAGTGTATATAGATCCCCAGTGGCAGACCTGAGAGAGTTCTACTATTGAGCTTCTAAGCAAATCAAGTAGGAGGACACATTTGGTGCAAAGAAGCCCGAACTGGACAGCCCAGGTCAAAATAAGAAAAGGAATAGTCATAAGGATGCAAAGAGTGGCTTCAACCCCCAGTTCGTGAAGAGAGCCAAGGCCAAGCAACCTCAACAATTAGTTCACCACAAGCACTACAGCGTCTTATCAGATACTTCTGATAGGATTTATGCAGTAGAAAGGAGTAGAGAGGATTTTGGGACTCCCACTCCCTTACGAGCACCTCGTGCAAGCAGAAATACGAACAAGTTTTGTGCATATCACAACAAAGTGGGGCATAACTGAAGGGGCGTTCGGCCGGCGAGGGGCAAAATCGTCTGAAATACAAAAATTTTCCCAACCGACAACCGAACGTCCCACCGCCGGAGCTGGCTAGGATTAAGCTAGAAAGAAAAGCTTTGAGTGAGAAGACCAACCTTTGGTCCAAGCACGCAGCGGAAGACGACGATACGCAAGGCGGAGTCACCGGAAGTTCGATCCAAACGTCTCGACTGCTATAAGAAGCCACGCCGGAGGAAGAGGAAACGTCCAGTGCTAGCTGGTGGCCACTGGAAGCCGAGGGAGCAAATCGCCGAAAACTCGTCAGGAAGACGAAGAGTCGCGGTGGAGAAGACGAAGCACGCACGGGCACAAGGCCGAAGGCCTTTCAGCCTTATAAGCCCTTTGGGCAATACGGCGCTGTTTTGGAATTTTCCAAAAATTGCAAAACGGCCCTTGCAATTTCCAAAATTGCAATTAGGCCCCTGGGGTTTAGGAAATCCCATTTCCACCCCCGAAAAC
>JANHAO010014621.1:0-15237 GCA_026873985.1 Saraca asoca
AATATCTAATCCACAGAATGTTTAGTTGTGGATGTCATAGCACTCAATCAAATTGGTCTAGGGCACCCATCTGCACTAACATATTCTAGTATCTCAATAAGAAATGTTTAAGATGGAGGAAGGTGAGTCAAAAAAGGATTTGATTCAAAGATTCACTACAATCATTAACCATTTGATGTTACTTGGCAGAAAGTTTAAAAATGCTAATTTGGTTCACAAGGTTTTAAAATCTCTAACTGAAGAGTGACAACCAAAAATGATAGCCATTAAGCAATCACTGAAAATGGGGATGCCAACAATTTAGGAACTTTTTGGAAATTTAGAAGAACACGAATTGAAACTCAAAAGATACAAGAAAAATAGAGATAATAAAAAGAAAAGACATTATCTTTGAAAGCTATAAATACACTTGATTCAGATAAAGATCAATCTAAAAATGATGAAGTTGTAGATGAAAAAGAAGAACTGGCATTAATCAGTAAGAAGTCATAGAGGATTCAAAAAGAAAAAATGAACAAAGAGAAAAAGACAATTGTTATTCCACCACCGAAAAGAAAGCAGAAATAAAGGTGAACAAGGAAGTACATCAAATATAACACTAACCTATTTTGAATGTAAAAAGCCCGGACACATAAAGCCAGATTATCTAGTGTACTTGAAGAGATAACTTGATAATGAAAGAAAGAAGAGAAAACAAGCAACAAAGAAAGGAAATTTAGCTTTTTGGGAAGATAGAGATATTGATTCAACAAAAGAAGAAGCACATCTTTGTCTTATGGCTAGATTTGATGATGATGTTGAGGTATTTCAATATCTATCCTTTTCTCGTGGCACATATATTAGTGATTCAGATAATGAAATTGAAAATGATTCTGATGATGTTGATAATTTGTATGTTGAAATATATGATTTACTGGTTAAAATTAAGAAAGGCCTAAAGCAAGTCAAAATTGAAAAAGAAAACTTGCTAAAGAAGTTAAAGCAATCAGAAAAGAAAATGGTGATCTAAATGCTTTAGTTGGAAAGTTGAATGAAAGAAAACTATGTGATCAATATGAGTCATATAAATTTGAAATAGCTTCATTGACAAAATCACTACAAGGTTTCATAGATAGCAATGGAAAATTTAATGATATGTTAGAGAGTCAAAAACAATTACAAAGTAAATTTGGTTTAGGATATAAATAGTCAAAATCCAAAAGAAATTTTGCATACATTACATGTTATTACTGTAACCATATAGGACATCATATAAAATATTGTCTATACAGAAATGGCACATATATTCTGAAACTAAAAGAAAGGTTGATGTGGTTACCTAAAAGATATATTGCTGATTTTTCTAACAAGTTTGGACCCAAGATCAGCTAGGTGCCACAAAAGCAAAGATAAGTTTTTGTTTTGCAAATATGCAAATAAAATGCTAAAAAGTATAATGAATTTGCTTAGCCACAAAAATGTTATATTGGTAATAATTGGAAATTAGATTGTATAAAGAGTTGAATTATTTTTAGAAGAAATTTTCTTTTATATTTGAGATTTTATCTTACATTGTAATAACTAACTTAGGCATAAGAGATTTCCTTAGGTTTGTTTTGCAGGTATTTGAAATGAAAATTGAATTTCAATGATACTGAATTGAGTATTACTGGTAAACATATCACTTTTAAACAGTTCTATGACAAAATTGCACAAAAATTATTTTCAAGATTGCCTAAATTGAATCTCAAATTGATTTGAATTTTTCCAGGTTTTTCATGAGTTTCTAAATCGATTCAAGAATCGATTCGTAATCAAAATTTTTGAGAATCGATTCAAGAACCGATTTACAAATTTTTCAATCTTTCGAGAACTTTGAATTTCTCTAAAAACCTTTTATTTACCTTGATGAATCGATTCCACATTCGATTCAACTTTAAAATAATCGATTCTTCACAACAATCCTGATACATAATTTCATAACCCAGTTGATTCTAGAATCGATTCAACATTCTAAAACTTATATATAAATTGATTCACAACATGTATCGATTCACAACCTAATTTCTATAAATACCAAATCAATTTTTCCCTTATTTAACAATTACACCATTTGACCTAGCCAAAACTCTCTCAAATTTTCTCTCTTAAATCTCAAATCTCAACCATTACCATTTTCACTCAAATTTCTTTCATAGAATTGCTAGAAACACCAAATCTAACAATTCTAACTAATCAATTACTTCAAAACAACTTAAAATTAGCTGATCCCAATTTTAAACCCTAAAACCCTAACTTCAGAAAAATGTCGAAACGCATCAAACTCGTAGTTGCAAAGAAGAAGGATAAGAATGCAAGCCAATCCTCTACACAAGTAAGAGAGGCAACACATTTTCAGTTGCCCAATAAGTATGCTAACTTCCTATAGTTATCAAATAGGAGAGTAAAACCCCTTAAATGTTTTAGTGACAAATTATTGGAAATAACACACTTACCTGCTTTGTTAGCAAAATACAAATTAGACAAATTCTTGACACACAAGACTACCTATCCTTGTTATGTTATGTTATGCACAAATATATTGTTGTTGATTCAAAACTATTGGCAAATATTTTTGATATGGATGGATCACCCCTAAGCTTAGTGTAGGATCCCTTCCTGACTGTAGTAGGGATTGTTATTTCCTTATGCCACCCCTAAAGATAGAAGTGGGAAATTGCTTATTACTGGCCTATCCCTTAAATATAAGATCTTACATTATGCTTTATGTAAGGTGATACTTCCAAAGGTAACAAATTTTACTCAAATTATAGAGGATGAGTTATTTTTGATGTAGATAATCAAAAATCAACTTGATTTTAACATGCCATATTTTACATTTAAATATCTGGCAGAATGTTCTAAAAGGTCAGATATTGGATTCCTTCCTGTTGGTATGATTCTTACCCCCATTTTTACAAAATTTAAATTGCCAATCTCTGAAGAACACTAATTTTATCAAATAAATGCAACAACTATGACAAATTACATTACATCTGTATAAGATGCAATTAGAACAGGATGAGCAAGGAATATAGAAAAGGAAAAGGGTACAAGTTCCCCAATCCACTGAAGGAGCAATAAGTTCAAGGAGAACTAGGTTATCTATTGAGTCTGAAGATAGATTAATTAAAGAAATGAGCAAATTACACAATCACCTACTAGATCGCCTTAACACATATTAATCACTTTTTGAGTCTTTAAAAGACCGCATGGTAAATATAGAGAAAGAAACCCAAACACACCATAGTAAGGTTAATGAGTGGCTTAATACCATAGAGACTCAATTGTATGAGATATCACAATAAATGCAGTAATGGGATGAGGAAGCAAAACTTTAAGCAATGAACTTTCAACAAGATGCTTTACTTACTTAGTATGCTGTCATATGTTGATTGTGTCATTTATCCCTTAGTCCCTTTCCCATTTTCTTCATATTTACTCTATTATGATTTTCTAGATGTATTATGAGAGATTGTTATGGATTCTCATTTTGAATACTTTGATATTTTGGTTATTGTACTTGATATTTGGATGATTATGTGGATATTTTGCTATTTGCATATTCTGATTTTTTTTTCTACTCTATTGTATGGATTTCGAATTTATTATTCTTTGTTATATCAAGCTCAGTATCAAAAGCTATAAATTCATTATTTCAGGAAAAAGAATAAGTATAAGAGCAATATTAAAATTGAGCTATTATTCTGATTTTTTTGAAAATCTGATTTTTCTTCTCTTTTTATTGAGCATAATTTTTTTTATATATGCCAAAAGAGGGAGAAAAATGAGATTTTCAGAAACAAAAATCTTGTGGAGAAAGATGAAAATTTCAAAAATAAAAATTAAGTTTTGAGAAAACTACAATTTTTCAAAGGAAGTAAATTTTTTCTTAATGAACAAAAGATGAGTAAAAGTGAGGAACAATTTTTTTTTTCTCATCTAAAATTGATTTTTTTGAAAAACTTTGAATCTCATCTAAATTGTTTGTCATAATCAAAAAAGGGGAGATTGTTAGCCTAGGAAATCCTAACTATATATTTTCTTCAGTTTTGATGATTAAAAATAGTTTTAGAAAAATAATTTTAGTTAATATCATAAACCAACTATATGTTTGAGTATTTATCTGTTTTGTAGGATTTAAAGTTGATCAAAGATTGCTAAAAAGATCAACATTAGTTCTAAGTTTTTATTTGATTTTATAAGATCTTTTAAAAATGAGATCTTATTCAAATTGCTTAATTATATTTTTTAAAACAATTTACATCGAGATAAATTAAATTATTTAAAATGACTTTTAAATCAAAAGTTTTCAAATAAACCTTTAACATATTCCTTCACAAGTTAAACATTTATAAAAACTATTTCTTCAATGTGTAAATCGATTCATCATTGGAAAACTTATGAAACAAACTTAAATTGATTCACTAATCGATTCATAAAGAAAACTTTTCTTATCGAAAGTTTGAAATTTTTCTGAATCGATTCCTTAATCAATTTAATACTTATTTTCAAAACACTATGATTCGACTCATCAATTGATTTGGACATGAATTTTTACATAAGCTGAATTATTTCATAAATTGATTAGTTAGTTATAAATTTGTTATAATCACTACGAATAGATTCAAGAATTAAAAATCAATTTTTTTAAATGTCAGTTATTTCAACTATAAATAAACCAAACCTCATTTTGTTTTCACAACTCATTGCAACAAAAATAAAGAAGCTTTAAGCTTATACCTGATACATCTATACCTCACTTGATTTCAACGATTTAATTAATTTTTGAGTAATCTGAAGAAGATTTTTGCCTAGATAATTGAGATTTACATATCAATTTACTGTATTGTATCTCTTTACTCTATCTTGATTTACTTTTTAGATTTCTAGGTTTTAGGAATCTGGATACAAAGGAAAAGATTGATCTTCCCTTTACATCCTTCTAGAATTGTGAGGTTGATTACAATTGGTAGAAGGTGCATTGAAGTCTTGTAAATCTTCATAGCTATGAGTTTGATCATAGTTAGGTGAAGATATAGAATTTTTATGTCATAGGTCTTATAAAAGCTCAAGAAAATTCTTTTTGTAAAACTAGTTTATAAGAGCCTTGTTAAATTCCTATGTTAGTTAATAAAAGCAATCATATGGTTAAGTATTGATCCAGTAGAGTAGACTTGAATTGCAGTTTCAATTCAAATTGAAACACTTAAAAATTTCTATCTTGATTCTTTTATTACTATTTTTACATTACTTCATAATTCTGAGTTCTATATTAATTCTGTTATATAAATTTTTACCATATTGAAATATGATACAGTTTTGAATAAATTTTGTAATTTAGTTTTTTGATATTTCAATTAACAAACAAATTAGTTGTTAATCTAATACTCTGATATTATTCTTGTAAACAAGAAAGCCTTCTGCTGTGCATATTGTATCTAATTGCAAATTACTTGCATACTGCATCAAATTGTTGATCATTTGTATATTAAATTTAATTAAAGTTTAATATAAAACAAAAGAGTATAAAATTTTCCTAAAGGAATAAGGGCAATATCATTCATATTTTTGATTTTTTTGGGACCAATAATACTTATGAGGCTAAGAAAATCTTATACCAGATGGATACGGAGTATTAGAAAATACATGTTTGCCCTAATAATTATATATTGTACTGAAAGGAGTACAAAAATTTACATAAATATAAGGTATTATGTTACAAATTAAAGAAGAATAATGTCATGAAAAATAAAAGGACTTCGACTAAAGTGTTATGGTATCTTCAAATAATACCAAGGTTTAAACGTATGTTCGTTAATACAAAAGATGCTAAGAACTTAATGTGGCATATAGATGGGATGATTTCCAATGGCAAGTTTTGACATCCGGCTAGTTCTCCTTAATGGAAAATACTTAATTCATTGTTCTCTAAATTTGTAATGAAGCAAGAAATTTTAGGCTTGAACTTTGTACAGATAGAATGAACCCTCATGGTGACCTGATCAACAAACATAGCACATGGCCCATTCTATTGATGATTTACAATCTACCTTCTTGGTTCTGTATAAAACATAAGTATATAATGTTACCATTGATGATTTCAAACCCCAAACAACTAGGAAATAATGTAGATGTCTTTTTGGTACCGTTTATTAAAGACTTGAGAATGATGTGGGATGAAGGTATGCCAATGTTTCATGCATATCATTAAAAGCATTTTCAGTTGCATTCCTTGCTCTTTTGCACAATAAATGACTTCTCAGTTTATAGAAACTTATTTGGATATAGTGTTAAAGGACATAAAGCATGTCCTATTTGTGAGAATGATACATCTTCTTGTCAACTTAAGCATGGAAAAGAAAATAGTGTATCTAGGTCACCAGATATTTCCTCCCAATCCCACCATTATTGTAGGCAAAAAAAGGTTTTCAATGGATTGTTAGAGGAGGGAAAAGCTCTAGTGCCATTAACTGGAGACTAGGCTTATGAACAGCTAAAAAAATATTGATGTTATTTTTAGCAAACCCTATACACTTGCTAGTAATAAGATTTTGTGGAAAAAGAGGTTCATTTTCTTTGATATTTTATATTAGCAAATCTTATTTGAGTGATATAATCTTGATGTGATGCATGTGAAGAAAAACATTTGTGATAGTTTTATTGGAATGCTTTTGAACATACTGGGTAAGACCTAGGATGGAGTCAAAGCTGTACTATACATGGTTGAAATAACAATACAAAAAGAATTAGCACCAGAAAAGAACGGTCAATGCACATATTTGCCTCCAACTTGTCATATTATGTTTAGGAAGGAGAAAACAAGTTTTTATGAATATCTACATGGCGTTAAAGTGCCACAAGGGTATTCTTCAAATATCAAAAATCTTGTTCAATGAAAGATTTGAAATTTATCGGTTTAAAGTCTCATGATTATCTAAACATATGAGACATGCCATTGCTAGAATTTGTTTTTTCTTCAATGTAATATGTAATAAAGTTGTTGACCATGAGAAATTGAATGACTTGCAAAGGGAAGTTGTTTTTATGCTATGTCAACTTCAGATGTATTTTTTACTTTTCTTTTTTAATATCATGGTGCATTTGATTATTCATTTGTTAAGAGTGATAAAACTTCATGGACCGGCTTATAAGAGGTGGATGTATTCATTTGAGCAATATATGAAAATTCTAAAAGGATATGTGGGGAATCGACATTGGCCTGAAGGATGTATTACTAAAAGCTATATAGCTGAAGAGGTTGTTGAGTTCTACAATGAATATTTATCAAATGCAAAAGTTATCGGAGTTCCCAAGTCTTGTCATGAGGGAAGAGTCATAGGTAAAGGTACATTGGGGACCTTGAATGGTGAGCACTAGTCGTGAAATGTGAGTATAAGCACACATTTATGTTTTGCATGATAGTGAAGAAGTAGAGCCTTACTTAGATGAGTATATAACCCTTAAGAGAGCATAATCATGGAAAAAAAAAAGAATAGTGGGTATAAGCTAAACACAACCATTTCTTCATCACTTGGTTCTAAAATTGAGTTCGTTTTCGATTAGCACAAGCACAGAATGATGTTTTTTAGGCTACAAAATGGTTAGTCCATAGACCTCAATGGAAGTCTTATCTTATCATAGATATGACATCAATGTGTATTCTTTCTACACAAATGGATAGGATGACAGGAGTACTATGCAGAATAATGGGGTTAATTTAGTGGATCAATCAATGTATATTTCTAGTTCCAAAGATAAAAATCATATATACACAAATATGCCATATTATGGGGTCATTAAAGACACATGAGAGCTTGACTACATCAAATTTAGGGTGCTTTTGCTTTAATGTAAATGGGTTAAAAATAATAATGGTATCTAAGGCAATGAGCTAGGGTTTACGCTGTTGGATCTTGATAAGGGGTCATAAGGGGGAATCATTCATAATGGCACCTCAAGCAAAACAAGTTTTTTATATCACCAACCCGACTAATAAAAAATGGTCTGTAATTCTTCAAGGGAAAAGACCGATTGTTGGTGATGGGAATGAAGAAGATATAAGTAATAATGATATTGAGGAGACCTCTCCTTTCTCTTCAGAACTACCTCCGTTGAATGTGAAGACAACTTGAAAGAGTTTTACATTCGAGATGATCATTTTGAAATGACATGAGTTGAAGATCCTCCTAGAGGAAAAAATTAGGAAATGTTAAAGATAATTGATTATGTGTTTATTGCATATTTAGGCAACTATATAATTTTTAGTTTAGATGTGTATACTTGATATATTATGTGTTTATTATATATGTAGGCAACTAGCTATATAATTTTTAGTTTAAATGCTTATATTTAATTATGTGTTGGCAACTATTTAATTTTTAGCTTAGATGCATATACTTGATCATGTGTTTATTATATATGTAGGCAATTATTTAATTTTTAGTTTAAATACTTATGTTTGATTATGTGTTTATTGTATATGTAGACAACTATTTAATTTTAACATATTAGTCTTCTATAAACTTGTCATACTTTGAACAAAATCAAAGCCCTTACACTTAAGAAAAAATTAACAACAATTCGAGATCAATAGCCGGGATTTCTTCAACTCAATTCAATAAAATAATATATAAACTTGGTGTTAGTTTGACATATTTTGATTTTAATTAGTTTTGTAATGTCTGCAATTTTTTTGTTGATCCAATAAAATATTTAAAATTGTTAACATAGAAATTGTGTTGAATGATTGTTGATTTTAGTTCGATGGTTGTTTTTGTAAAATATAAATAATAACAGGTTTTGTAAAAATGTAGTTAGCAACAATTTTTTTAAGGAAAAAATGTCTTTTTTTATATATATAAAATTAATGTCTTTATTGTTTGATAAAATACGTTAGTATTATATAAAAATTGATATTTTTAATAGACAAAAAGACATTTATTTTTTTTATAAAAAATTGATGTGTAAAATTTTTTTAAAATAAAAAAAAATGTCGATAGTATATTAAAAATCTATACTATTCTTGTTTTACAAGTTGGTTAAAAATTTGATGTGAATCATTCTAAACTACAACATTCTTTAGCTAAAAGCCAGTCTCCAAACCAACATAACTTATGTGACAGTCTCCAAACCAACATAACTTATTGACATAACTGTGGCATAAATATGTTTATGCAGTAGTGCCTTAATTATTTATACATTCCATCTTCTTTTTTTTTTTTTTATTTAGCTTCGTCTCCATCCCAAAAGAAATCAAACTCACCCCTACTAATGACAAACGGCATGGGAGCGAACTGATTACTAAGCCAATCCATATACGAACTTTGCAAATTTCATGTATTTATTTTTGTATTTCTTCTCATGGATGAGAATTTTCTTCAAGAAAATAAAATAGATCACAGCTCGTTAGATCCATACAATTAACTGTAGGTCTTAAGAATAGGTTAAATCGCAACTTCTCTCCATCTTTATAATATAAAATACCTCATTTAGCATTCTTTTTGTAATATTAGTTTCAATTTGCTCAAAAAAATAATAATTCTGAATAGGTTATAATATATATATATATATATATATATTTAGGGTTGACGTTAAATTTCCTTTTAAATAGAGTTCATAAGTATTTTATATTTTCAATTAACTGAGAATAAGTTGGGGCATGGCTAGGTGATTTTAGTCGCAACCAATTTTAGGGACGTGGATTCCTTACTGTGCAGAAGGGCATGCTGCGCAGTCAAAACGCACACGTTTCAACTGTTTTTTTTTTTTAAATCAAATTTTTAAGAAAAATAAAAAAAATCATGAAAAATAAAAAAATGAAAAAAATTCTAAGAAAAATAAAAAAGGAAGAAAAAAATTAGTGAAGATTTGAAAAAATGAAAAAAATTTTAAGAAAAAAAAAAGAAAAAGGAAGAAAAATTTAGGGAAAATCTGGAAAAATGAAAAAAATATTTCAAGAAAAATAAAAAAGAAAAAATTTAGGGAATATAAAAAATGAAAAAATTCCAAAAAAAATAGGGAAAATCTGAAAAAATGAAAAGAAATTTTCAAGAAAAATAGACAAACAGAAAAAGGAAGAAAAAAAAACAGAAAAAAAATTAAGGGAAGTTTTGAAAAAATGAGAAAAAATTTTCAAGAAAAATAAAAATAAAAAAAATTTATAAAATTTCAAAAAATGAAAAAAATAAAAATAAAATTTATTGTGAATATCACAATTTCTAATAAGGAGTGTGACAAATATATATCTAATTTTGAATATATCATAATTTTTTTTAAAGATATAAAAATAACATATCATAAATCTTTATCTCAAATGATATGAAGAGCCCTTTTCAGCAGGAATCATGAGTTAACAGAAAAAACTTGAAATACTTTAAAATTGAATATGAGATAATTGAAAATGTAAAATTTTATTAAGAAATATTCATATAATTTGAAATACTTTAGAATTAAAAATGTAAAATTTTACATTTTCAATTATCTCATATTTAATTTCAAAATATTTCAAGTTTTGTTCGTTAACTTATGATTACTGCTAAAAGGGCCCCTTCATATCATTAGATATAAAAGTTCATCACATGTTATTTTTACATTTTAAAAAAATTATGACATATTCAAAATTAGATATATATTTGTCACACTCTTTGTTAGAAATTGTGAGATTCATAATAAATTCTATTTTTTTATTTTTTTTTGAAATTTTTTCATTTTTTTAAATTCCATAAATTTTTTTATTTTTTATTTTTCTTAAAACTTTTTTCTCATTTTTTCATAACTTCCCTTAATTTTTTTCTATTTTTTCTTCTTTTCCTATTTTTTTTATTTTTTTTTCATTTTTTCAAATCTTCCTTATTTTTCTTGGAATTTTTTCATTTTTTATATTCCCTAATTTTTTTTATTTTTCTTGGAATATTTTTTTCATTTTTCCATATTTTTCCTAAATTTTTTCTTCCTTTTTCTTTTTTTATTTTTTGTTGAATTTTTTTTATTTTTCATATCTGCCCTAACTTTTTTCTTCCTTTTTTATTTTTTTACTTTTCATAGATTTTTTTTATTTTTTTATATTGTCTAAAAAAAATTATTTTTCTTGAAAATTTGATTAAAAGAAAAAAAAACGTTTCGGCTGTGCAGCATAATCCGCGCCCCAATTTTAGTTGCCATCAATCCTGGATAAGCTTGTTGCACATTTAAAATGTTGACATATAATTGCCTAAAACCAACAAAACTTTAATTAGATTTGACAGAGATATTATATTGTCTTTTCATTTGTTTTTCTAATAAAAAAATTTAAGAATAAGATAAATTGTTCTACTTTTTAATTAAGGTATATTATTAATATTTTTGAGAATTTAATCTTTTGAGATGACTGAGAATATAGCGAGCTATATGCGTGCATGGTGTGTATTATGTTAGATAGACATTAAATTTTTAAAAAAAAATTATGAACTCCTTTAACATATATTTAAAATTTGTGAGTTTACATTTTAATTTTAAAATTTAAACATATGTTATTTGAAACATCAAATATATTGCACTAAATTCAAGTATAAATTTTGGTTTTGATCTTATAATTTTAATTTCACACTAAATTTATATGTTTATCATTTGCAAAATAAAATGTTTTCTTTCGCAACATCAAATGTTTCCACATCTAAATCTGCCCCACTGGCACACCGGCAGGCCTATAGTCAGGCATTTATGGTGTGCTTGCCACCACTATTCCACTAACTATATCTCGTCATGTGACAAGTAATTCACTTTGACAATTTAACCATGAGATCAAACACTAAATTTTATTAAATATAAATAGATATATAAATAATTATTTAAAATCATATAATTAATTAATTAATAATGATTATCAAGTAAATTTAATCAATTAAAAATAATTATAGATAATTAATATTTTTTTATAAAATATTTTAATCAATTAATAGAAACAAAGGGATCAAATTTCATTAAACGATTAATCTCATCTTCCCACTATAAATAACATTAAAATACATAGGTAATATTTTATGATAATCGATATCCTACTAAATATTTTTACATATAATACATCATCACGATTTCTACTACTTAAATCGATTATTGCAGATGGATTACTATATTTCGTGGTTCTTCAGACTGAGATAGTATGGATGATTGTTACCGTATATAAGTGGTCCTTAATCTCTTCTTCATCCCTGTCTTTTACTTACTCTTTCTTTCTTTCTATTAGATTATTACTTGAACGGCTTATGATTTTTCAATGGAAGTCTTATCTTATCGTAGATATGATATTAATGTATATTCTTTCTACACAGATGGATAGAATGACAGGAGTACTATGCAAAATAATAGGATTACTTTGCTTGATTAGTCAATGTATGTTTCTAATTCCAAAGATAAAAATCATATATACACGAATATGTTATATTATGGGGTCATTAAAGACACATGAGAGCTTGACTATATCAAATTTAGAGTACTTGTATTTTAATGTAAATGGGTTGAAAATAACAATGATATCTAAGTCAATAAGCTCGGGTTTACGCTGTTGGATCTTGATAAGGGGTCATAAGGGAGAATCATTCATAATAGCACCTCAAGCAAAACAAGTTTTTTATATCACCAACCCGACTAATAAAAAGTGGTTTGTAATTCTTCAAGGGAAAAAATCGATTATTGGTGACATGAATGAAGAAGATATAAGTAATAATGATATTGAGGAGTCCCTTCCTTTCTCTTCAGAACTACCTGCATTGAATGTGAAGGCAACTTGAAAGAATTCTACATTCGAGATGATCATGGTGAAATGACATGAGTTGAAAATCCTCCTAGAGGAAAAAATTAGGAAATGTTAAAGATAATTGATTATGTGTTTATTGTATATTTAGGCAACTATATAATTTTTAGTTTAGATGTTTATACTTGATATATTATATGTTTATTATATATGTGGGTAACTAGTTATATAATTTTTAGTTTAAATGCTTATATTTGATTATATGTTAGCAACTATTTAATTTTTAACTTAGATTGCATATACTTGATTATGTGTTTATTATATATGTAGGTAAGTATTTAATTTTTAGTTTAAATACTTATATTTAATTATATGCTTATTATATATGTAAGCAAATATGTAATTTTAATATATTAATCTTCTATAAACTTGTCATATATAGACTTTGAAGAAAATCAAAGTCCTTACACTCAAAAAAAATGATAATAACAATTCGAGATCAATAATCAAGATTTCTTCAATTCAATTCAATAGAATAATAAATAGATTTGGTGTTAGTTTGACATATTTTGATTTTAATTAATTTTGTAACGTCTTGAATTTTTTTTGTTCATCCAATGAAATTATTTTACCGTTCACTCTCACTGATTCTGTTGCTCTCTGGCCTTCCTTTCATTTCATTTTGTTTTCTTTCTATTTCATTTGGCATATGTTCTATATTTGATGAATATCATATTAGACAAGCCAAGCTTTTATGTACTTGAATAGTTGCTCCTTGATAGGCCTGAAGCTTGAACATTATTTCCTTATAATTTGGGGAGTCCATATTTGTTATACCATTCATAAAAGTTGGTTGACAGTAGTTCTCTAAAATTCAACTTTTGTTTGTAAACATGAGCTGTATTTTAGAGAACTACTTTCATGCTTACAACCATTTTTATTAATGTTTGTAACAAAATTTGATGCGCCAAAATTTCATATAATAATTGTATCCGCATGTTAAAAATGTTCTTGTTTCTGACGCTTATCGATATTGATATTTCATTTATCATGTAAAAATAACATCGATATTTTTAAAAATATCGTATCCTCATATCCGTATCTGTATATCCCTATACCCACATGATGTCCGTGTAACATAGGTAATATCCATTATTTGTAAACAGTGGCATAATAAAATGTTTTCTTTCGCGACATTAAATGTTTCCACATCTAAATCTGCCCCACTGGCACACCAGCAGGCCCATAGTTAGGCATTTATGGTGTGCTTGCCACCACTATTCCACTAACTAAATCTCGTCATATGACAAATAATTCACTTTGACAATTTAACCATGAGATCAAACACTTAATTTTATTAAATATAAATAATTATTTAAAATTATATAATTAATTAATTATATAATAATTATCGAATAAATTTAATCAATGAAAAATAATTATAAATAATTTATAAAATATTTTGATCAATTAATTGAAACGAAGGGATCAAATTTCATTGAACGATTAATCTCATCTTCTCACTATAAATAACATTAAAATAAATAAGTAATATTTTATAATAATCGATATCCTACTAAATATTTTTACATATAAGACATTATCACAATTTCTATCATTTAAATTAATTATTACAGATGGATTACAGCTATATTCCGTGATTCTTCATATTGAGATAGTATGGATGATTGTTATCGTATATAAGTGGTCCTTGATTTCTTCTTCATTCTTATCTTTTACTCACTCTTTATTTCTATCTTTATTTTTTTTTTCTTTCTTTCTTTTTTCTCTTTCAGATTAGCACTTGAACGGCTTATGATTTTCCAATTGTCAAGCCTCAGTTTGAAAAACAAAATGATTCCTTCCAAAGTAAAATATCCCCACGAATGATGTAGATTACTCGATTTTGCAGATAAAATTTCGAAATGGCTGCCAGCCATTAAATTATAATGGAAGACTTGCATTTGTACTTAGTCTTTGGACAATTGGTCGCTCCATTTGTTGTGTCCAAGCACCAAATAATAGTGCAACAAACTTGATAGCGAAATATCAAATATATATCGATATTTTTAGTTTAGAATTTTTGTAAGAAATTGATCAATGTTATTTGATAGTAAAGAAATAAAAATCATTCAAAATATATATGAAATGTTCAAGCATGCGGAAAATTTTGATTTCTCAAGTGTATAATATTATCCTATATCCTCATACTTTGATATAATCAAAAGCCTCTTGATTCCCAAACTATTTAAACAAATTAATGTGTCTTTAGTAGAAATGTACGGTTTCAAAATGGAGAATTCCAATTTATGGTTTACCAATTAGTTGGAAAATAATGTTTAGTGGGCAATTTTGGCAAGGTCATTTCTTTTAGTTAATAATTATGTACAGATTCAAAGTCTTGACTAAGGGTGTGATTGGGAGAGCTTATCTACAGCTTATATTTGAGCTTATCTTATAATATAAGCACTTTAGATAAAAAATTTAGG
>JANHAO010014622.1:0-15228 GCA_026873985.1 Saraca asoca
TCTCAAGTGGTTCCTTTGGCTGGTTACTTGTTATTTTGTAGTAGTAGTTTTTATTTTTGCATGTTTAGCTTTAGTTTCATTTCTGTCCAATCCCCCCTTTTTGGCTCCTAATATCATTGATAATATCATTCTAAAATGGTCCTTGGATTCGACCTGGGTTGCCTATGCTACAAGTTAGTTTAGGTAATTTCAGTTTATAAATTGCTAATTGATCTGCCTCGACACGCGCGATCAGAGGTCCAACAGAGTTTGTAATACAGTAATTTATAATGATTATATGATTTATTTATAAGGACATGACTTTGATGTAAATGATGAAACTAATCCCATTACCTTTTCACAAGTTGTATTTGATTCAAATTCTTTAGAATAGGTGAGTGCAATAAGAGATGAATTAGCTTCAATGCACAAGAGTCAAGTGTGGGATCTAGTTGAGTTGCTTACAAATTCTAAGCTGGTTGGATGCAAATGGGTTTTTAAAACCAAGCGAGATGCCTAAGGTCAGATTGAGAGGTATAAAACCAGATTGATAGCAAAAAGGTACACTCAGAAAGAGGGCATCGATTATAAAGACACATTTTCATCAATTTTGACTAAAGACTCATTCTGAGTTATTATGGCATTAGTAGCTCATTTTGATTTGGACCTGCATCAGATGGATATCAAAACAACTTTCAAGAATAGTGATTTTTCAAAGACAATATATATGAAACAACCAAATAGTTTCCAAGAGAAGAGTAAGGAATATCTTATTTGCAAACCGAAGAAGTCCATATATGGCTTAAAACAAGCATTTAGACAGTAGTATTTCAAATTTGATAAGATCGTTACATCTCTTGGGTTTAAAGAGAATATTTCATATTAATGCATGTATATGATACGCAATGTGGGCAATTATGTGATCTTGGTTCTATATGTTGACGACATTTTTCTTGCGAGTAATGATATGAGCATGTTGGATGAGATGAAGCAAATGCTATCGGAGAACTTTGAGATGAAAGATCTTGGGCATGCCTTTTTTGTTGCATTGAGATCCATCATGACAGATCTCTAGGTGTTCTAGGCTTGTTTCAGCATTCATACATTAAAAGGGTATTGAAGAGATCTAACATGTCAGAGTGCTCTCATGCTTCTTTACCTATTGAGGAAGGTGAGATTTTTTCAAAGGCCCAATTCCTCAAATTGACAACGAAAAAGAAAAAAATGAAAAATATTGCATCTGCGTCAATTATAGGTAGCCTAATTTATGCTTAGGAATGTACACGTCTTGATATAGCCTTTGTTGTGGGTGTATGGGGAGACACCTGAGTGATCTTGATTAGAAAAATTAGATTACTGCTAAAAAAGTGATGAGGTAGTTATAGGGTACAAAAGATAACATGCTGACTTACAAGAGATTGAGAGATCTTACAGTTATAGGCTACTTAGACTCAAATTTTGCTAGCTATTTAGATAATTATAAATTAATATATGGACATATCTTTATGATGGCAGGAGGAGTTGTATCATGAAAAAGTAATAAGCAATCACTTATAGCAACTTCCACTATGGAAGCAAAGTATGTCGCGTATTATAAAACTACTTGTGAAGCTATATGGTTAAAGAAGTTTATTGTTGGCTTCAATATTATTGAGAGCATTTCAAGACCCTTAACCATTTAGTGTGAAAATATTGTTGCTGTGAACTTCTCTATGAACAATAAAGGTTTTACCCATACAAAACACTTTGATGTGAAATTCCAGTTTGTGAAAGAGAAAATATGTGAGCATGTTACTTGCATTGAGCACTCTTCCACAAATTGCATGCTCATGGATCCTTTAACCAAAGGCTTAATAGTTAGCATGTTCAAAGATCATGTAACTAATATAGGTTTGTCTAAGTTTTTTAATGTAAAGGGTTAGTAGGAGTTTTGTATTTGGTATTATTAAATAAAATGTATTGTTTATCTTAAGATATGTTGAATGAAATATTTATGATATTGTCATTTTTTATGCACATTTTCTAGTTATGGCATGTTATTAAAGACATTTGAATCTTATCTCATTATTGTGTTAAGAATTTTAATTCTCATTTGGCATCCTAGGCAGATGCTAGGACCATTGTATGGAGATTACATATAGTTATAATTTTTGTTATGTAAATCTTGTTATGCACATTTTAAATTGATATTCCTATTGGATATCAATTCTTCTGGTCGGCGAAGTGTAGGCTTTCAATATATATGACATCAGTATCCCTGTCAAATGTGTTATTCTACACTGTTGGAAGCTTATGATCTCAATTTGACCTATAGGTTTGATAATACCATATTTACCTTGGTATTACTTAAAGTGGCCACTATTTATAAATTATGTGATCCAAGTTGAAGATTGTTAAAATTTCTCATATGAACCTGCATAATTCATAATTAGAGTGTATCAAGGTAATTTCCATTTAGTGATATAAAGTTGGGCTTTATTAGGTATCTAGGCTTAGATCGTATACTGGGTTAAGATCTTATCATGGGCACGATTTTGACCTAATTAATTCTATTCAAGGATTGGTCCCTACTCTCTAATCTTAAGTCAGACTGTATCTACCCATTAATTGCAATAAAAGTTCCCTCATGACTAGAGGTTGCCTAAGAAGGGATTCTACCGTATCACACCACTAAATCTGATTGTTAAACTATAGTTGTGTGGTGGTTATAGATGCTACAATGGATTTAGGTATGGTTAAATTTTAGATCAAATTTTATATTATATCTACACTTTAATTATATTATGATAATACAATTAACCAATCCAATTTCTCAAATTATTTTAAGACATCATACTTCTTAATTAGTTTAGATTAGATCAAACAGAGCAATATAAAGCAAAATAAAAAAAATAACGAAAAAAATTGAACTTATGAGAACTAAATTTGGCCCAATGCTAGTTACAAGACTCATGGAGAGAGTTAGGGTTGACCTAAATGATGTAAAAGATGTGTTCGGATTATAACTTAAATTTTATTTTTACAAAATATAATAATTATCTATTTATGTCTTGATTTTATTTAGGTTGAATTTTGATTAGATAAGGAATTTAATCAAGTTAGACGTAAGATTTAATATTGTGATCAAGTTGGAGTTATCCTTTGATGAGGATTTTGATTCATAAAAAACTTGTATTAAAAAATGTTTTATTAGGGGTATGAGAGTTAGTTTTTGTAACCCTGATAAGGGTTACTTGAAATCCCACAATTAGTTCTAACTATTTTATAATGATTATTGAGAGTAAAGAGTATGTACACTATAAGGTATTTGTGGATGTATTTGAAATGTAGGTTTGAAAATTATTATACTGTTTGTATTATCTTTTGTTTCCCCAATAAATTTGTTTTTCGTCTTCGTTCGTATAATAGGCTAAAAACTAAATCATGTTAAACATCTGTGTCTTATTATTTCTGACTTCATTGATCTTGACTTATCTCAACGAGCTTCTACATTGCCAAAATTTTCCCCACAAGTGATATCAAAGTTTGGTTTTACTTGGTTTACATTCTGATTCAGGTTCTACCTGGATTTGCTTACATTCATTAGTTTAGTATTGCTTTTAATTTGATTAAAAAAGTATCGATACATATTTGTTTTAGAGTTTTATATTAAATCTATATTTTGTTTGAGCAATAGCTTTATTTATATATTTCTAGTGATTTTGATGAAAAATTTCTTGATGAAGAAAATGACTCAAATTTGGTGGAACTACTTAATTCAGAGTATAAACATTTTTCAGATAATGAAATTAGTGTAAGGTGGAAATTATTGAGATTTTAATTCAAATTCTATTTTTGTAAAATAGGATAATTACATATTTATATCTTTGTCTTATTCTTTTAATAAAGATTTTAGTTTATAAATACTTATATTATATAAGGTTTGATTAGGGATATGAAAGAGTTAGTCTTTACAATCCTCATGGGATAACTTAAAATCCTACAATTAGTCTTTTTTTGTGATTATTAAGAATAAAAAGTATATACATTCTAAGGTATAGTAAGGCTTATTCGTTTGAGAATAGTGTGCAATTTATTTACTATATATCCTGTACCAAAAAAAGTAAACAAGTTTTCTCATTGCTTTAACCTTATATGATATTGTTTCATGTCAAATCTTTCTTGTGGGTTGGAGAGCTTCAACTTTGAGATCGATTCTTTATAACAAATAGATGAAATTTTGATGTTTCATAGGATCCAAGTGAGAGTGAGAGATATAATTACACACAACAGAACAAAAGATAAAAGTTTCACTACAAATGATTATGAATTACATTAAAAGTTCACAGAAATGACGTATGAAATTATAAACATGAGAGCGACTAAATGCTTCTAAAATAATCTATAAAAATTAACAAAATGTTGAAAATAGTAACAGAGCATGTTTGATTTAAGTTGTTTGTACTTTCCATTATGAAAAAGATCCCTCCTTCAGCCTGTAAATGTAAGCAGTTTCTTTCAATAATTACTCCGAAAACTAACTCCTAAAACAATAGACACATACTTTGAAAAGGATAAGAACTAAAAATTGAAAAATACGACCAAAAAAAAAATGGAGGAATAACCTCCTTTTATGTCTTTAGCAAGTGCCTAGTTCGACACTGTCAGCTAAACATTTTGCTATCCCTTTGTATAATGTATTTCAATTATGAATGCATATGGCTATCATCCCCAAATCCATTTTTGTTTTTGCAGAAAATGTGGCTGACCAATATCCAGTTAGATTGTGCATATTTTGAATTCTTCGATTTCTTTTGAATTCAAATTTATTTGCATGTTGTCACGTTATAATAACTGTTATTCTGCACTTGAAAACTCTGTTGACTTTTGCGTCAGGCCAGTGGTTGATTTTCATCCTAAATTCTAGGTTATAAGATTGAAGAGGACAGATAATTGAATGGGACAAGTTCAGTGTTCGTATTGTATACCAAACAAAGTAATGAATTGGCCATACTGCAATGTGTGTATTCGTTAGTGTATGCTGTAATCGGCATCATGACCATTCACTTTCATATGTTAAGTTTATATTATGTTAAAAGTTTGTAATAATCAAAATAAATTTAATTTAACTTTATCTCAAATAATAATTATATTATGTCGAATTAATTTATCTATTAAATATATTAATACAGATCAATCTATGTAACCCATTTAATAATTTTAATTAATAAAATTTATATTATAAATTAATTTGTGAAATTTAATTACGTATTATATTTTATTAAAAGTATTTTAATAATTGATTAGATATTAAGTTAAATTTTTTTATCATTTTATTAAAATTTTATTTTTATTTTTATTATATATAATTATTTATAATATAATTATTATCTATTTCTTAAATAATATTTTTAAATTTTTTAAATAAATTAATATATCAATTCATCTAATTTTAAGTTAATTATAATTCAATCCATTTATTATTCGTTTCAACAAATTCACATATTTATAAATAAATCTATATAAATTTAATTTAAATCCATGTAAAATATTTTATATTTATGTCATATTATGGTGTAAAACAAATTGTAATAGGTTCGTGTCGGACAGAGAATCTGGAGTATGATGTCATTCTGTCGGTTGGTATAACTGACCCATTGTTCACGTTTTCAAGTTCTTTGTTATGCTTAATTTAAATAATTATTATTTTTTTAAATTTATTTAATTCAATAAAAGAATAAAATCATATATGATTTCTTTTCTTACTATTTAATTGAGTAATGATCGACAGCAATAGATGGTAATAAATAGCGATAGGTGTTGGTGGATGGTGGTTAATAATAGTAGATAATAATAAGTGATGGTCAACAGTGATAGGTAATACTGGCCAATGATCAAGAGTGATATGTAGTGGTAGATAGTGACCAATGACTATAAGTAGTGGTAGAAGACAGTCAACGACAATAAATAATCGTTGATGATAGTGGTCAACGGCTGAATGTGATGGTGAGTGGTGGTCAATAATAAGAAATTGTGGTGCAGTTATAAGTAATAGTGGACGGTAGTCAATGATGGTAAGTGGTGGTGGATAATGGTCAACGATGATAGGTGATAATGGCTAATAGTTAAAGGTGAAAGGAAATAGTGAACTGTAATGGTGAATGACAGTCAATAGTAATTGGTACTGGTGGACAGTAATCAACAATAATAAATAATGTTGGATGGTGATAGTTAACAATGGAATGTGGTGGTAGGCAATGATCAACAGCAAATATTGGTGATGGGCAATGGTCAATAGTGGTAGTAGTGGTGAATGGTAGTCAACGACAGGAGATGATCAATAGTAATGTGGTGGTCAATAATAGTAGGAGGTGATAGATAATGGTTAATAATAGTAATGGTGATGGACAGTGGTTAATAAGAGAATATAGTGACAGATAGTGGTCAACAGTGATAAATGATAGTAGACAATGATCAACAGCGAAAGGTGATAGTAAGCAGTGATAAGTGATAGTCAATAGCAGAAGGTGGTAGTGGGTGATGGTCAATAACGATAAATTATAATAAGAGCCTTGCGATGTAAGAGAAGAAAAGAGATAGGGGATAATTTTTTCGTTTCTAAAAGATAAAATAATCTGATACTTCAGATGAAATAAGGGTTTAAAATGAGAGTAATTTGTTAAGGTCAAATAATGATAATAAATTCTATTACACGTGAATCAAATACTCAGTAAGAAAATTAATTTTTTAATTTCGTGACTTGCCCTCCAAAATCTCCCAACCAAACGTCACCTAAATCTCTCTCTCTGTCCGGTCATATGTTAAGATATTTGTCTCATGAATGGTTACCAATTCTCTAGCCCAATGGTGATGGGTAACAACTTGTTACTTAATAGAAGCCTTCTACACCAAGATGGGCGGCCCAAAAGGAAAACCACCGATTACTCAATCTCAACATCCTGGCTTTTGGGTCCAATAAGTCCAATAGAATTTGAACTGTCATTCTGTCAGATTGATCCAGTCCAATCCATTTATCTTCATGCACGTACGGACGGAACTGGTCCACTTGACACTTCTATTAAAATTTTACCCTCCATGTTACAAATTAGATCGTCATAATTAATTATAAAAATTTACCTTATGTTTAATATTATTATCTAATGATTATTTATATATTTTTATTTAGTATGAAAAATATATAAAATTTTATTTTTAATATCAAATTATGAAAATGTGTATTGAAGGAGTAGAAAGTAAAAGGAGCATGATGACTAAATAAGAAAAAAATAAAGATAAAATAGATACAAATTTAAATATTTATGTTTTATAATCTCAATTAATAAAAATTATTTAAAATATTTTTCATTTAATCAAACTTATTACTTATAATTAATTATTGAAATATTATACAAATATAATCAAATATTTTGAAAAAAATATTATAATCAATTATTTAATTTAAGAATTCTAATTATTATACTCCGAGAATTAAACCAGAAGATAAAAAAAGGACTTGTGAAATAAGCTCCAATTCTGGATTTTGGCTATTGCATGTCTCTACAAAAATGCAGCCTCTCAAAGAAATACCTCTAAAAATTGAGGTCCGGCTATGAGAAATTTTTAGTGAATCTTTTATTGGGTGTGAATGGAATAGATTAGGATAGGCTAGTGATTGGGCAAATCCTATAAAAGAAATGCATGACCAACTTCCACATTCTTAAAAGGATAATTTTAAAATTTTATCGGTGAGTCAGTCATAAAAACGCAAGTGAATCGGTTTGAATAAGTTAAAATTGATGAATCCAATAGGTTTATTTCAAATTTTATTTAATTTTTTTAAAAAATTTACAATTTTATATCAATTAAATTTTTATTATTTTTTAAAATTATTTATGACATAAATTATTATATCATTTATATTTTTATAATTTTTTATTTATATTATTAACTTACATTATATTACTCTTATTTCTATCATAAATCAAGTTCAAATTTCTGTAACTAATAAAACGAGTTTAGAAAAATTGAAGGAAGTCCAAAACTTGTAGGGCACAAAAAGCAGTATGAAGAGAGAATTCAATCACACACACAAAAAAAAAAAAAAAAAAATCTGACATTTTATTAAGGAGTGGTTGCGAGACTCGTATATTTTTATAGCATAAATTTAATATATGTGAGGATGACAGAATGGAGAATAATAGCATTTGACAGATAAGATTAGGAGATGGGTCCAAAATGTCATCTTCAAATATGAACGTCACATCACTTGACAGAATCCTAATGCTTTGCTGCATATTACACATAATTAAGCATATCATCTTACCATAACAAAATAAAACTGAGTATGATTAAACATGTAATCAAATTGGAGGTACAGCACTGTTTATTAAAAATTTATTTATCATAAATAAATTACATAATCACATATCAGCGGGTAGAGGCCTTGGTCAACGACTTGATGGTAACCGTGGGACCCAGTAAAGGCGTACCAATCTCCACCTTAAACGTGTCATAACGCAAAAAGAACTCAGCCAGAGTTACCCTGAGAACCAGCACCACCAGATCCTTCCCCGGGCACTGCTTGTCCCCCGCAGTCGGGTTCTCTGTTTCGCGTCCATTCGACCAATACACATACTTCAACAGCCTTTCCCCTTCTCCCACAAATCTATCGCCCACAAACTCCTCCGCTTTTTCAAATACCTTTGGATCCTTCGTTGCTATTGGTTGATATCCAAATATCATCTCTCCCTTCTTGATCTCAAACTTGGCGTCATGGCTCGGCACCACCACATCCTCCTTCGCCTTCCCGTACTGGAACCGAACCGGCGGGTCAATCCTCAAAACCTCCCATACCACTGATTTAGTCAAAGTCATCTTATCCAACGCTCTAAATGTGACCCCTCCTTCCTCCTTAACAACGGCCCTGATCTCATCAGCTAGCTTCTTGTGTAGATCCTCCCCAGCTAATCCCACCCATTTCATCAAACTGGGAATGACGATTTTGAACCCACCGTATGAGTTGAAGCCCAGCACAAACAGCAAGTTGTTGCATGCTTCCTCTTTCGTTAGCCCAAAACGTGTAGCATCATCCAAGGCTTCCGTGGCCGACGAGTAAATGGCTTTGTAAAGCTTCTTGTGATCCCATTTCAGCAACCAGCCCGGAAACGGCAGCGTATGGAGGAAGAAGTCTTCCACAACGTTGATCGGAAAGAAGTACCACGGCAGACCCAGCGATCCTAATGGAGCAACCTGCGGATAAACCCAAGCCTCAAACAGGGTCGGACCTCGGGACCCAAGATTAGTCTCGGTCGGGTCTTTGCCGCAATACAACCGGAAAACGAAGTTGAAGAACTCGTTGTCGCTAATGGAGTTAAAGTAAGCGCTGCCTTGGTCGGAAACCTTGTCTTCGAGTTTAAGGAAGAGCTCCGACAAGTAGCTCCGGAGAAGCGGGAGGACCTGGTCGTGCCGGGAGGAGAGGAGGGAGAAGAAGAAGCGCTTGGCGGCGGTGTGCTTGGGTTCGGAGGGGTCGAGGTAGGCGCAGACACGGTAGCCGCCGGTGAAGTCCAGTGACGGCATATAGGTTCCGGTGAAGACGTCTCGTTTTTCGACCTTGGAGGTGTCGAAGAGGATGGGGAAGCTTACAGCGTCAAGGACGGCGATAACTCTCGGGTTGGAAGCATTAAACGGGCCGGGTGCCATGTTGGTTCTGAAAACGGTGGATTTGTGTTTCTCGATTCTGGAATAGAAGAACTTGTCGCGGCCTTGGTTGTAGTAATAGTCAAATCTGTCGGCGATGGCTCCGAAGAAGGGGAGGCCATATCTGCCAGGGATTGGCTTCAGTGGGAGTTTGGAAGATTCTGCATTTAAAGACATTGTGTTATACAATGTTTAAGGAAAGTAATACAGTAGATGGCTAGTTGTTTTGATGAGAAATATATTGCGGTGATGGCATACTTGTGAGAAGACGATGATGATATATAGGGAAGGTTTATTGAAAATGTATTAATAAAGACATTCCGCAGCTTATACGAAACCCGCGTGAAGTCATAGAATCCGGACAACAGGCCGTATTTTAATTTCAACCGTGTAAGAAAAAAATTATTAAATTTAAATATTATTATTTATGTATTGATAATTATTAATATGAATTTAATTTTTAATGACTCAAATACAAATCAATTTAAAAATAAGTTAAGCTTTCACTAATTGTAATTTATTATTTTTCTACATTTTAATTTTAATCAATTTGTAAAATATACATTTGTGTGAACATTGTCATGGGAAACCGGAAATTGAAAACATTATGGTGCATGGACAGAGGAAAAGAAACAGTGATAACAGAAAGGATAAGGTTCATACAGGAAAATGCCACCCGTAATATTATTTTTCGTAGCTTTATTTCACAAAATTATGTTATACTAATATGAATAAAATTTGATTTATGTAAATAAATAAGTTTAGTTTAATTTAAATTATATTATATGTATGGTTAAAAAAATTACAAATGATAAATACTTTTAATAGCACTAGCCCTTTATAAGTGAAAAAAAAAAAAAAAAACAGTTTCCTCTATAATTTGTTTTTTACTGGTTTTAAGGAGTGTTGACGGTGGATTTTGGTTCAAGGCCAAATTTCAATCAATAAATGATTTTTTTCAGATTTCAAATTCTAACCTGATTCTAAGGCAGTAAAAGAATAAAGAAAACAAGAAAATAAAGGAAGAACAGTAAAAGACACAGTTTTTAACGTGATTCAGTCAAATTCAGACAGAATTGGACTCTACATCCACAATAGTGTATGGATATGAAAATATTTTTTTACAGAGTTTCAGTATACAAGCATCTCCCATTTAATGTTCATCTCCTTCTTGTATTTATAGAGAAAAAGAAGTTATAATTGTAATATTACATGCAGTAAATTTATTATATCAGGCATTTAATATACAAGACAGGATTGACAAACTAAATCCTGTAAGTCGGCTTCTGCAAATTACCTCCTGCAGGTGGAGCCTGCGTGTCTGTTAGGTAATGCATGCACTAGTCTTTTGTTTAGTAAACTCTCAGGTCGCTGGTCGCGTCTCATTGGCCAGATCTTTCGGCTTGGGGGACTTTTGTCTTTGAGATGATGAGATCAAACTCGTTCTATCAAGGACGAGCTTGAGCTGAGGAGGTCGTTCTATGACGTGGGTTGAAGATATAGCGTTCTGAGTACTCTTCGAACTGAATTTTTACTGCACTTGGACCGTTCGCTAGCCCATTAAAGATGATCTGAATTTCTCATATAATAAGGAGATTTAAGCAAACACATTTGAAAAAGAAAAGTGCATGAATATGAAAAATTTACAAATTTTAATGAAAAAAAGTTATCCCGGGTGAATGAAGTTACATTTGTTTTCTAGTATTTTCAATAAATGATCTTAAATACATTTTTATTTTCATAATATTATTAAAAATTATAATTTTATTTTTATATTTTTAACTTATTATTTTTCATTTTTAAATTAAAATTCATTTCTCTTATTTAATTTCTATTAAATATAAAATTTATTAAATAAATACGTAGATCTATATATCTTTACTGGAACTCTTTAATCTATAGTATTCACTTTAAAAAACAACATACACAGATGAAATGAAATTGTTGCGAGTATACAGAGGAGGGAGTAGGGAGAAAATTGAAACATTTTGCATTGTTTCTTGAAAATCGAATTATCGATATTATTTTTTAAATAAAGCAAGGTAAGGTGTGGGGAGAACGAGGAGAAGTACAAAATGAAAATAATTTGAAATTGTGTTTTGGTGGTTACATTAATAAATAATCACGTGCTGTCAGGTTACATGCAGGCTCCCTCTTAATTCCCAAAAGAAGCTTTTTCAGTTTTAGGTAAAATGCACCAAACTTCAATACATGATGGTACTGTGATCTTTTGCCTCTAAAAAAAAGTTTGCATTTATTCATTTTAGGTGCATTTATTCACATTAGTTTTTTTTTATTTGTAAACCTAACGAAATATTTATAAAATCATTACGTGATTACTAACAATTTATATTTCTTTTTAAAAAAATAAAAAATGAAACTATAATTTTATAGAGAGGAAAAATAAAAATTCAAGTAAAAGAAAGTATCAAAAAAATTTGAAAATTATAACGAAACTAATCTATTAAAATAGGGTACAGATAATATTTTGTCTTCATGAAATCCTTAAAAAGAAGAGAGACATATCTCTTTATTTTATTTTCTGTATTTTAATATTTTTAAAATAATAAATTATTTTTAATTTTAAAAAATAAAAAGATTTTAATTATCACATAATATTTATAAGAGTGTTTCATTAAGCTTATAAAAATAAACGAATATAAAAAGATAATATATATTTTTTTCAAAAGTCAAAATAATTACATCCATACGCTTAAAATACGAGGACTTTAGTGCCTTCAACTTTATTTTATCATCCAGGCCGCAAGATCGAGAAATAATTTTCTCCCCTTTGGCATCATCGCAGCCACATGCAAAAGTGTTGGGATTCATATCTTAAATATTAAATTTAAAGTGCCCTCAGGTTCGCTAAAAATAAAAAATAAAAAATGTGTGCATTGTTGTGTACTTCCATTTTATAGAAAGTGAGAATCAAAAATTCAGGGATATCAGTTTGTAAAAGAGTGACCCATGCACTTTTCTCTTGAGAATGAGCCCTGTTATTCATAATCTATCTCTTATAATTTTGGACAAAACGAATGATTAAACTATGTTATTCTGGCATAATATAAAATATAAATAAGTAAAATAAAATAGATAAAAAAATTAATTTATTTGATATCTAATTTATATTATAATATTGATTACGATGATAAATTAATTTTTTTTTATAAATTTTAATCATTATTAAAAGAAAATTTTCTTTCTATATATTAATAAAATGAATATAACAAGATTAAAATTTTTGGATGTAAGAATCCATTTTGTAAAATATTTTTTTTTTTAGAATAATCCGACCTATTATTAGAAAATATATGGTACACTATTCACATCTAGATACGATTATAAAGGCAAATTTTTAAATAATAAAATGAATTTCTAAATTATACTAGAGTCAAAACAAAAAATTCTTACAGTTATTTTCTTTTTGTGCTCTGCTATTTTGATAAACATTCAATATATTTCATGGTGGACATATATATTAATAAATAATCCATTAATAATTTAAAAATAATTGATATTATTTAATGGATATGAGAATTCTGACTACCAGGAAGGTAGAAGGAGTGGCTTCATCCGATAAACAACTAACACACAGCCGTCAACGCATGAGCTTATCGCCAGTTGAGGGTAGATATCCTCGGGGCCACAATGTCGTTTTTTTATATACCACCATACGTAACCTTTCCAAAACGACATAATAATACGCGTGATATATTGACTTTATAGATTTTTACAATCTTATTTTCACCACTTATTTTTTGTCGTTCATCCAGAACCTGTACCTAACGTTTCTTTTAATAATTTTGGATATAAAAGATATATACAAAATTTTTATATGTAATAAGATTTAAAATTTTTTTACATGTAATAATTTTTGTGTACATTAAGACTTAAATTTTTTTATATGTAATAAAATATATAAAAAAATTTTGTCTGTTTATTTCTAATGTGATAAGAAAATAAAAAAAAAAATCAAATTCATGTGATCTATATTAATTAAGAGATCTCGTCTTTTTGTTTTTCATTCTCATTTCTTAGGCCCAAAGGCTTTGCGTTCATTTCTAAAAACCATTTTCAAGTTTGTTGAGGACTGTGGGCTCTTGATTACGGACTACAGGCCTCTAGTTGAGGTTGTAACGGGCCTTTCCTTCCTGACCAAAATACAACAATTTGACCAGTCGCACATCGGCATATCTAGTTATCAGAAATGTTTCTCTAAAAAAAAAAAAGAAGACAAATTTTAATCCTACTTCATTGACAATTTCAATATTGTCATCTCTCCTATTTTGATAAGTGAAAAAACTGTCTCTGAAATTTTATGATATTAAAACATCCAATAGAATTAGAAATATAAGAAATAACAATGCTAAAATCTTAATGCTATAATAAAATTAGAAATACTTTGCAATTATCAATTTCTACCTATGCGCCATTAATTCTAAAAATAAATCTAGCTATCAATAAATGTCAACTTACAATTACAAAATCCTTTTTTTTTTTATTTTCATTTCTCATAATTGCATGGAATAATGGATTTTGATCTTTTTTTTTTTAAATTTGAATACACAAAATGTTACTTTATATATATAAAAAATTAGTACAGATGAATCTTCAATTGGTATACAAAAATAAAATTTTTAAAAATTAATTATATATATAAACCACTTATAATTAAAAATCATTTAAACATATATAAAAACCATTTGTAAATATACTTAAAATTTTAAACTGATGGTCATAATTAAATAAAGGGACTTAACATATGTGATATGCCTTACAAATAACATAATTAACATCACTTTATTTATTTTTATTTTCTTTAAGTTTCTTTGATTTTTTAATTGCTGTCTTACAAATGCTTTTTAGTTTAAAAATCTTTTAGATTTAAAATGTTAATAAGCGCATTTTAAATTTATTGGGCTATATCTTTTTGAACTTAACCTGTTATAAGCTTAGTTCATTTCTCTAACATTTTCTTAATATTATTATTTTACTTTTATAATAATAAACGAATTTTAAATTTATCAGGTATCTTATTGAACTTAGTACATTTTATAGTTATGTATTTCATAATTTTTGATGGATAAGAAGCAAATTTTTTTTGGAAAGCCAAATAATTTATGTAAAAGAATTTACATATAATTACATGATACTTATAATTAAAAAAAAAAAAAAGATTGAGACATCTTGACTACCCTGATCCGTTCTAAACTCTGCCCGTTTGCAGGGCATATCTAAAAAAGTGATGAAAAAATTATTCTACAACTCATTTTGAATGTGTTTGGTAAGCTTATTTTTGAGCTTAAAGCTTAAAGCTTATAAGCTGGCCTTAACTGTTTGGTAAAAATTTTTTTTGAACTTATAACTTATAAGCTGCCTTTTTCAGACGCTAGAGTAGCGTCTGGAGGGAGCTTAAAGCTTCTCAAAATTTTTTTCCTCTTTTGCCCTTAAATTAATGCCTTGCTGTACGTGAAATGGCCTCTGCTTTTGCGCCCAAGCTTCTTAAAGCTTCGGGTGTGCAGGGGCCTTTTTTATAAAAATAAATATTATTTTAATTTTTAAAAGAATATT
>JANHAO010014623.1:0-15230 GCA_026873985.1 Saraca asoca
AATAGCTTCACACCATACCCTCTTTCTCTGCACGCCACATATTCACACACAACTTTGGAAAATGGCCGATAACAGAGTTGAAGCAGCCTTCCTTCAATGGCAAGCCATCTTCAACCACCGCAACCAAATTCACATAACAATCCCAGTCTTAGTTGTCTTCAAAATCCCTCACAACTTCACTTCTCGCCATGCAATCCTTGCATTCACCATCCCAACTCTTCTTGGCTTCCTCCAAATTCAGTGCACTGGAAACGAACCTTCACCATTCCAACTACACCCAGCAATAACCAGAGCTTCAGTTATCAGTGTTTTAGGTTATTACATGGCTTTTGCTGCTAAGTTATGGCTTCCAAATCATGCCTTTCAACTTGGCATTGTTAGGTCGGTTTGTGGTTCGTTTTCTGTTGCTTCCTTGGGTTCACTGCTTCTTCCTCACTCATTGTGGAATATGAGGTACGTTTTGTATGTTGTATTTATGGTGGCTGAGTTGCACTTATCCCTCGGAAGTACTATATATGAGAGGTTTGTGAGGGGATTATCACACCGGCTGCAGCAGTGGCGACGGCAGCCGCCGAGCTTGAGGGCCGGACGGCGGCTTTTGCCACAAACCTACATGGATTTGATGGATTAAGCTGGATATCACTAATGGATTTCAAATCCTTCAATTTCTTAATATGTAATCTTTAAAGTTGACAAAATTGAGATATTTAAACCCTAAATCCTAAACTGATACAATTAATGATATTGTAAGAAATTGAAGAGATCTGGATCCAATACTGATTGCTTATATGGGAACTGGCTGAAGATGCAATTATATGGTGGATTAATTGTAATCTAATAGTATACGATAATATCACATTATGAATTTAAAAACTGCTTTATGAGATCCTTTCTGGTCCCTGATATCTTTTTCAATTTCCATTTTTATTCTTCTTTTTCTTTTTCTTTTCAATGCATGAGTATATGTGTTTTGTAAATTTCGGTTGATGGCCTAATTTTTTTGGATAATTTTATGGAAAGCTCAACTTCTTAAAAGATTGAGTATTGTCATTGTTAGATTGCTATTTTTACATTGATATTTTTATTTTTATTTTGATTATTTTTCTTTGATATTTAAAAAAAGGTAATCCAACGGTGAAAATACTCAATCTCTTGAAAGGTCAAGCTCCTCATAGAATTATTGTAGTTTTTTTTGGGTTAAATTAATCTACTATTTTTATAGTTTCACTTAATTTTTAATTAAATTCTTTTAGTTTACAAGTTTTGAATTAGATTTTTATACTTATCGTTCATTTTTAATTAAATAATCTCATTTCTTATTAGATTTTGTCAGTAATTGGTCCATATAGATAATAGTTTAATAGTAGTTTATGAAATGAGAGATAAGAGATTTATCATTTTTCTCTAAAAATCAAATAATATTACAATATATCTTAATTTTGTCTAAGTTATTTGTCACTTAAATACAATCAAAAATTAAATGGAAGCTTTACACCAATAATCATTAAACCATATCAAAAAAGTGTTGCTCATGTATGCCAATTGCAAATTAAATCTAACAGAAAAATAATTGAAAGTATTTAATTAGAAATAAAAAAATAAGTATAATAATCCAATTTAAAACTTTTAAACTATAAGAATTTAATTAAAAATTAAATAAAATTATAGAAACTAGGAGAATAATTTAACTTTTTTTTTTTATGTTACTCTGAGTAAACATACTATCATTCTAGAGTGAGTGATTCAATAACATGAGAAAAAAATATTCATAAGATGTACATCATTTAGATTGGGAGAAAATTAATGGGACTTATGATCTTAAATTAGGATCCATAATTATAATATTATAATTACTTTTAGTTTATGACTGTAATTTTTTGCATTTTAACTTAACAAAAGAAGTATATTATGAGACTTATGATCTTAAATTACGATCCATAATTATAATATTATAATTGCTTTTAGTTTATGACTGTAATTTTCTGTATTTTAACTTAAAAAAAGCAGTATATTTTCCATTTGTTTGTAATTACTATTACTAATAATGATATAATCACAATTATCACTGTAACTACAATTTAATAACATAATGATTGCCTTTCCACAATTGTCTTCTTTCGGTTCGTATATGTTTCAAGAATAGAAGGGGATATAATTATGTAGTACATTTTCTCCCGTATAGTATAGTAGATAGAGGCAAATATGAGCTCTTCCAAAAAAGTTAAAAAAGCCATCGCTTCTGAAGAATAGGAGAGAAAAGTTTTGGTGCTATACTCCCCCAATATTGTAACTTAGTTTTAAATAACGTATGTAATTGTAATATTAAGTAATATTGTAGTTGAATCAATTTTTAGAATCATAATTTATCATAATTTAACATTATAATAATAACATCTATTCATATTTTTTAAAAAATAATTATTACAAACACAATTTAAAACTATGGCTCTACCTATACTTAAAAACATGGCAAAATTTCACAATTGAAGAAGATTTTAAGTCAAGCCACTTAATTTTTTAAACAAAAAGAATGACGAGACATTATATTATTGTTGAAGTAAGGAAAGTCGTTGTTTTAAAGAAAGACGGGTATAAGAATAAACTAGCTAGGTTTTGCCATGTATAAGGCCGACTTAGTTGTAGGTCTTTATGTATGTGTTTATACATCTTTCTCTTTGATATAATAACTTAGCATTGACCTAATCAAATAATAAAAGAATTTAATAATGATAAATGAGGAGGAACCTAAGAGGCAGCTCATGTATATATAGAATGAATAATGAGCCCAAATTCTATATGGTTTTACAGATATATTTTAGTTTGATCCTAGGGGTCTTCTCTTTCTTTCAACACTTGACATTTTTCACAGGATAAATAGTTTTTGGTCAATCAGTTGGATTGCCTATTTCAATATCTCGTCACTCTCTTCAGCATTAAGCAAGACCTAAGGTTTGAAGAGTAGAAAGATTTAGTTGAATTTAATGTATTTTTATTTTGTGCACATAGTTAATAAAAACGAAGTATATTGTTTTTATTGCATACTAATATATTATATTTTCTTTATTTAATGGTATATTTATTATTTACTGTATAAAATTATACTTAGTGCATGTAACCAAGAATTTATTATCAAAGAGAGATGGATTGTCAGTATTTGGGCCTCACATCACTATAAGGTGAAGCCAAAAGACTTAATATCAGGAATTCAGAACTCCCTTTTGATATTTTTCCAAAATGAACAGAGCTTCGGACAGCTGAATGGGTCGTTAAAGCTTTCTTTCAACCTTTGACAAAACTGATTTACGAGTCAAATTTGTGCCAATGTTATGCTTCGTTGATCAATGGTAAGTTCCTTGTGAAAAACTGGAAAGCAATATGAAGGGCGTGGACCATACAAGGTCCGGTAGTATAATTATACAATCAATTCTTATTATATATTATATACATAAATTATATAATATAATTTTATATAATCTTCTTATACAAAAAATATTATACACTCTTTAAAGAGAATAATCAAATCCAATAATAAAATTTTAAATTAAAGTAATAAAATAAGAAAAAAATAATTTTATTTTATCTATTTTTTATTATTTATTACTAGCTATTACTATTGTTGTTGTTACCAACTATTGTCAACATTGGCCACCGTGCCAACTGATAGCCACCTCCACCACTAGTAGATATTAATGTGATTGCAACCAATATAGCTATATCATTGTTCACAACTGTCAATGTGGCAGCAACTAAGCGTGCAAAAAATTTTCACTCACTCAAAACGAATCAACTCATCCTATAAATGTACGGTTAAATTTTCAATTCAATGTTGCATTAACGTGAGTAAATTTTTTTTTAAAAAAAAATCAAGTAATATCAATTTTTACGGGGTTGAAAAAGAGATACTCACTTAAAATTGATCCTAACCGCTCTTAAGTTTATATTTGCATTTTATACACTTAATACATAGTTGTTTTAAAGAATATTTGAGAAAGTCTTCACTTTACAAATCCCTTAAACCCTCTGATCTTTTTTTGCAATTGCGAGTCACAGCTCATTTTCTCTCGATCACACAATCTTTTCAAACGAATTCTTTTGTATAGCTCAATCATCACCAAATGAAACAACTTCAACTCTTACTTAATGGTGCTCATGTCGATCTTATAGCAGGTCTAGAAGCTGCAATGGCATTCTTCGAAATTATCTCATTGCTTTTGATTTGAGTTTTTCGATTTCAGTACTAAAGTAGGAACAATAAACCATTTTATTGAACCTATTTTGAACCATTTTCATGTTAACTTGGAATGCCCGCTTTCATATCTATTTACATTGTCTTATCTCTGAGTTTAGTTTTTTTTGACAAACATGTTTTGCTACAACTATGCTGTAGATAGTATACTTGATTAAGTTGATAGTGCAATCCGAGTTTATCTATCATAAACCTTCTTAAATTGATTCTAATAATTAAAGTTGATTTTATCTTTTTAAGCCGCCAAACATAGGTGACGAAATATACAACCCAATGCCATTAGGGCGGTTAGAATTTTTAGACTTAACCACCCTAATCCAACCCATGCCTAGCCTTTGCTAGGATTGTAATTATTAGGAGTATAAATGTGACAGTGATCATAGCAACCATCGTTGACTTTCGTTGACTCACCATTTTCAACTACTCTTATTATGACTAATTATTTCTATCATCACATTACAAACACTCAATCTATTAAATATTACTATCTCCATCATCATATGATATCACCATTTCTCCTTTTACCACTACCACCTTACCCATAACCACTTCTTCTTTTACAGTGAAATTTAAAACTTAAGTTTCTATGGTGGAAACTACTGCACTAGACTAAGAATACAATCATTCTCCTTTCTTTTCTATTCTTTGGAAACATAGGACTGGGCAAAAAATAAATGTTTACAAAGAAAACTCCCAATTTCCATTTAGAACATAATTTTTGATATAGTCTAAAATAATCAATGATTTTCAAACGTTCGACTAGTGGTCGATTAATCAAAGTTAAAAAGGGATCAGTGTTTTGGCTCAAGCCACCTCTTGTCGATTGATCACTTCCCTAAGTCGAATGACCTAATTAAGGTATAGGTTTACCAACTGTTCAACCAACACATGCCAAAAAGCATGATAAGGTATATATGAACAATGTGATATTAATAACCGTTAGTGAGATTCTTGCTAGGTTCACCAATGCATTGCATACAAGTGATAACTACTCATTTGCCTATAAACACGTTAATTGAGATGCTCAACACTTATATATATTTACAGATATTCTTCTTCTCAAATCATCTTCTACATACTTAACAAAATTGTGCTCAAATATTAACTTAGACGTCAAAGCGTATTTAATGAATCACTTCTATCATATACAACTAATTTGGTGCTGGCTAACTCCTTTACCAGTGGATGCAAGTGTCTTCCCGTTGGTCTTTACTTGATTCTGAAGGTGTCTCTCCCTCTGGTCTCATTATTTAATCAAAATAGACCAATAGTAGCCTGATAAAAGTATCCACAAGAAAAGGTCACTTCCAAAAAACTGTACGAGCCCTTAACGAAGGAAACACATACATGATTAACTTTTGCACCGTAAATTTCATCCTTTGCATTTCAAACGACCAGAACATTTCTATATATATTTCCTTATCCTGTCTCGTTTGCACACACAAATCAAATCTTAGATTCTGTATGGTTCATATGTTCTTCTCTCAAAATCAACTTTCTTATCACTTAACCATTGCAAACTCTGTTGTACAATATAACTTTGCACAACAAGAATCACACACTCCCTATATTCAAAGTGTAATTGCATTTACCATTACTGCTATTCTTGGATTCTTCCAAATCCAAACTATTCGGAATGCACCTTCTTCATTTGAAGTAAATCCAATAATAATTAGGGTTTTTGTTATAAGCATATTAGGTTATTATTTGGTTTCCCAGATATGCTTCTCAATTATGTTCTCTTTTGGCGGTTTATGGCTCATTTTCTGTTGCTTCTTTAGTGTCACTACTCCTTCCAGAATCTTGGTGGTGTGTGAAATGCTTCTTTTACATGGTGCTTTTGCTAGTGATGGCGAAGAGATTCAAATCCGTCAGGTCTTACCCGATCCAGTGGGTATTTTACCTGATGGATCTGATCCAAATGAGATCCATCTTTTAGTAGATTGGATTTAGGTCTGAATTGTGAGATCCGATAGTTATCGGGTCCAGTTGGATACCCATTCCTCCTTCTACACTCTCAGCCTCTCGGTCTCTTGCTCAAAACAGAAACAACTTCATCGCCTTTCACCTTAGCATTCTCAAATCTCAACCTAACGAATCCATGCGTCCGCAACCAATACCCATGAAAGAATCTAAAATAGAGTTATTCAAACTACATCTTTCTCCAACATTGATGCTTTGTGACCAAAGCTAAGAGCTCATGACCAAACTGAGAAATCGGTGAGCTTATTTTATTCTATTTTCAATTTTGTTTGATTATTTGATGCTTTTTAAAGTATTTGATTTCAATTTTGTTTTTGTTTTCTCAATTTTGGGTATTCAGAATTTTGGGTATTTTGATTGGCAGCTGTCTCATATCAAACAATAAACGCTAACTATTAGATCAGAGCTTGAGGTCAGAAGAATCCCAAGGTTAGTTCAACTGATTCGCTTCTTATTTCTTGTCTTATGGAGAGGATCTATGGTTCATTTAGTTTTTGATAGAGTTTGTTGTCACGCTACAGTTCTGTGCACTCTTATGCTTCTAATTTGTTTTTTATTCTCTAAAATATTATTCTTCCAATGAGAACATTTTTCATAATTAAAAAAAAAAAGTGAAGATTGCAAATATACAATATTCTGTTTTGAAGGGGGAATTTCAAGTTCTCACAGCCGCTCTGCTTAAATGGTTCTTGTTGATTTGAGATTCATGTTGGCATGCTCTAATGCATGTAAACGCTCCATAAAGTAGAGTAGCTCCAGAGCTCTTGAAGCTCCCAATAAGCTTTGATTTCTCAGGATTAGAGAGTGGGGTCTTCCTGACCAAAGCAAAAGTGGGATGTCCTGCTTTTGTGCTTGCCTCAACTACGTATTTTCTGATGTATCCTCTGGCTTCGATGACTAGGATCTTGCTTTTCTCAGCCATTAAACAAAACAATAAAAGCCGAAACAAGAAATGGGTTAGATCAGAGAAAAGTGATCAAATTTTGAATGGTTTTGGATGCACATATCTCCGGCAAAACCAAGTGTCCTTTAATACTATAAAATGAAAGTCTAAATAATGTTTTATGTACATTAAGAGCATTATTTTCATAGCTACTACCACTCATGTATTACATATTATCCTTTTTTAGACTTGGCGAGTTTACATTTTAACTTTTAATTAGATATTCTTGTTTGGATATCCCGAGACTAAAAGAGACACATATATTAGTAGCATCATGCATTTTCCTACCATTTCTTCTATATTTAATTTTCTGCCTGCCACTTGCTCATATCTGTACATATGCATGTGCTGGATTGATACACTGATGCAGAATAAAATTTAGCTTCTAGAATGTGACCAGTCTCTCCTAACTATATTCATGTTTGATAAGATGAAGAACTAAATAATCCACACTAGAAGAAGTTGGTCAATTCATCTCTGTTTTTTTAACTAAAAAAAAAAGGAAAAATCTATTTTGCTTCTAGTTATAGCTTGGAAAATGATAACCAGGTTGTATTAATCAACATCAGCAAGTTAATTAATGGAATATCTACTATAGTTTCAAATGAAGACTAAATATGAACCACCTGGAAATCACTTAATAAATAAAATTGTTAAAATGTCCCACATCGGTTAATTGTGGTATAAAAATGATCTTTATAAGTGTTGAGCAATCCTTCTCCTTACAAGTTACCTTTTAGGAATTGGAGTTAGGCTCACATTTCTTAAGATGGTATCAAAGTGCCATTCTTTTGCTGTTTCTCCACCCGCAGTGTGTTCATTCCTGCAAACTTTATGCTCCAGTTGTTCAATCTTGGGCCTGAGGGGGGTGTGTTAAAATGTCTCATATCGGTTAGTTGTGGTGTAAAAAAGCTCTTTATAATGAAATTAGAATGAGTACATGTTCATTGTGCACAAGTTTGGTATGATTTCTAACACGTTGACTCATTTTGCTTGTAGTAACTTGCATCTTACTGTACATACGTACACATCTAAACCAAGTGTCACTCAAAAGTTCTCTCCTCTATCAATTACGTATTCAAATTAGCATTGCTGACACAAATATCTTATGTTGATGATGTATATATGATTTCTTGTGGCTAATTCTTATGCCAACTAATCGATTAATTACCTGATGGCTGCTATGGAACAAGAAAACCTAGTTCAAGATATAGACAGTGATGTTTGGACTAATAACTTTCTAGATTTAGATATTAGAGTTAGAAAATATCTCTATGTCTTGTTGCTATTGCTAGTCACTTTAGTTTTTGTCCACTGTAAATCACTTACCAAGCTAGTAACTTTTCAGCCGCAAATTCATGGTCTTGAAAAAAAAATCAACAGAAAGTAGAGAATCAGTCAATTAATAACAAATCGTTACATAGTACATATATATATATATATATATATATAGAGAGAGAGAGAGAGAGAGAGAGAGAGAGAGAGATTCGCTATTATTACATGAACATTAGTCTTCCTTTTGGGTCGTTAGTGAATAGATTGAAGTCAGCAATCTTTTCTTTTCTTGCTTATTTATGCGTCAACCAAAATCTCTTCAAATTCATTGTACTCTTAGCTCTACTAATTAAACAAATAAAATTTTGATCAATTAGTATTACATGGGACTTTTGTTGTGTAGTTATCAACAATATTATGTATATCTTCCTTGTTTGTTACACTACGTACTGTTTATGAGAATCTGGCTAATACTGCTCAACTTGTCATATTCTTGTGAGAGATGGTTAAACAGCGTCATGTCACATGCACTTCACAAGCTCAATATATTGCTGCTGTGCCATAAGGGACACCCACAAATTGCCTTTCACCATACTGAACCCTTCATTGCTTTTGTTTGCATTACTTTTGGTATATACAAGTAAAGCATGCTGATAGTGCTATGTTAAAATAGTGGTCTTGAGCTCCTATCAGAGCAGGATTAGTACTGAGGTTGTCTTCAGCATACATGACTTGATTTAAGTCTCCCATGAATACCGATGGTAGATTCTGATCCTCTTTGTTTTGGGTGGCAGCCTGTTGCAAGAATTCCTATAGCATTTGTCTGTTAGAGTTGAAAAGGGCCATATATCCATGTGAGAAGAAATTACTATATTTTCTGGCTTCCTACCAAAACACAGATCTAGTCTTTTGAAATCAATAGTGGTTTATTATTTTTTTGAGATGACTAGATGGTAATAAACTACAATATTTACTAAGATCATCTACTTTCTTCCTTTTTTCTTTTATAAGATGATCAAATTTTTGTCTTTTGTCAATGTATTATGTGATATTTTCATTTTGCAAAGATACAATGGCCTCATCTACATCATCACGTGTAGTAGAAGGTATTTCCTAGCAATATTCTCCAACTTCAAGCAATCCTTTTGAAATAAGTGAACCTACACCAAATGCAGTTGAGGGTGGTTCTCAATATGCATTGAATGCATATGATTTATTTATCATGAATGAAAAGATGTCTAACTCCATAAGACTCAAATTAGAGCTTGAACATCACCTTGAAGAGGATGTGTTACCAAGAACATCATCTTTTGACATATTGTTATGGTGGAAGATAAGTGGGATAAAGTTTCCATTGTTGCAAGCTATTGCCAGAGAGATTTTGACTTTTTGAGCATTCTTGTGTCTATTGTGGCTTCTGAATTAGCATTTAGTACTAGTGGGAGATTGGTGAGCTCAAATTGCAGCAGATTACATCCAAACACTTTGGAAGCATTGATGTGTACTCAAGATTGGATATGGGCCAAGGAATATTGAAGTTAGTTTTAATGTTTTGGCTAAATAGGATATATATTTATTTTAATGTTAATTCTGGTTTTAATGTTTCTTTATTTTAAGGTGTGGGTGAAGGACGTGATACCATTCATGATGAGGAGGAAGATGTTGGAACATATTCTGCTTGTGATTAATAAGGGGTGAAAGATGTTGGAACATATTCTGCTTGTGATTAATAAGGTGTGAGTTATTTACTGTCTTCTATGTTCCTCCTTCTGTTGATGTCATGCAACCTTTTCAGGATTTACTTGTTATGTATAAGATTCAGATTATAGTTTATCTTAAGGACAACTTTTGCATTTTTTTTATTTCAGATCCTTCCTCTCATCTTGTGTTGTGAAAGGTCATAATAATCCATTTATGGTGACAAAAGAGGGTAATGTTATGTCACATGTAAACTTTTGAGTGTGTCCTAAGTCTACTGACCAATAGTAAGCAACGGCTATGCTTGTTTTGCTGTGAAGTGACTGGTATTTGTTCTTACTGGCTGGTCCTTACTCCCATATATGTTAGTTTGTATTAGTGTAAATTGATCTCCTGTTCATTGTTGTTATTTAAGGAGTATTTCTTTATGTTAAATCCACAATTGCATGTTGAATTTGTTGCAATTGCATCCAAATGCCAATGTTTATTTCCTAATCATCATTATCTCCTGTTTTTGAACAGATGGAGCTTCCTGAGTGGACAGATATTGTAAAAACACCAAGATTTAAAGAACTAGGTCTATATGATCCAGATTGGTATTATGTTAAAGCTGGTAGGTTCACTTTGTTTGAAGTGCATGTTTGTCTAAGTGCACTTGCTGTTTACTGAATTATGCTGATATTGTATTTATGATGGGGTTAGACTAATTTAGTTCAATTTTGATTACAGCCTCCATGGCATATCAAAGTTCCTCCATGACCTAAATTGCTATATGCATGTTCTCTCTTTGACCGTATCTTAGTCATAGGAAAAAAAGTGTATGACTAAATTGTAACTCAACTTCAACATTAATATCAGATGTAATTTTAGTTTCAAAACTGGTGAACAAAAAAACATTATATGCAAATGTTAAATAAGTTTATCCCTTTTGTGAGATGAGATTGTTTTGTGGTTTGAGATGCAGTAAATAGATCATGTGAACAAAAAAACATTATATGCTGTATTATTGAATAAAAAAATCATTATATCCAAATTTGCACATGCAAAAACATTGAAATGCAAAATAAAAAAAAAATCAGGGTCTAAATGGGTCAGGTCGGGTCTTATTGTATCGAGTCCTGTTAGGTCTTGTTGGGTTCGGATCTTTGATTGGTCCAGGATATCAGGTTGGGTTCGGGTCTGGGTCTGGTCTGGGCGATTGCCATCCCTAGCTTCTGCCAAGTGAGCTGTATCAAATAATCAGATTATATGATAAGTTGGAGGATTATTATGTCATGACGACCACTGCCGTGGTGCGTGACGGCAACAAAGCAGCTTCTACCACAAACCTACATGGATTTGGTGGATCGCGCCGACCATTATAGCCATGTCACCTTATTACATTGGTGAATTTAACTGTCTTCGTAATAAAGTAATGCTTCAGATCTTGGATGATTGAAGAGAAAAGTTAAAAAAATAGATGGTTTTGCAATAAATTAATGCTATGTTAACGCTTAAATCTCTGATAAATTGTACAATAGTTGTTTGACTTGATTTAAATTGATGTATGAGAAATAATGTGTGCAAAATAATGTTGAGATTCTAATCCAAATTTTATTTTTGTAATATCAGATAATTTTTTATTTTTGTCTTCATCAAGTTAGATTTATCTTATTATTTAATGTTGTGATCAAGTTGGATTTATTCATTGGTATTGATTTTGATTTATAAATACTTGTAGGTCAAATCATTCTTTTACTTCTTGTAGTTTCACTCAATTTTCAATTAGGTCCTATAATTTAAAAGTTTTGAATTAAATCATTGTACTTATTTTGTATTTCTAATTGGATATTTACTCTCATTTTCTTGTTAAATTTTGTTAGCAATTGTCTCTTATAAATAATAGTCTATTAGTAATTTATGGAATGAGAGATAAGAGACTCATCATTTTCTCTAAAAATGAAATAATTTCACATAATGTCCTAATTTTATTTAAGTTATTTGTTATTTAAATACAAATAAAAATTATATGAAAGTTTTACATTAATAATTGTTAAATCATATCAAAAGAGTGTTATCCTAGTATGCAAATCGCTAACAAAATCTAACAAAAAAAATGATAGAATGTATCCAATTAAAAATAAAACATAAGTATAAGGATTCAATTTAAAACTTTTGAACTATAGAGACCTAATTAGAAATTGAGTAAAACAACAAGAAGAATGAAAGTAACTTAACCATATTTGTATTATACAAGGTTTGATTGGGGATGAGAGAGTTAATATTTTGTAGTTCTAATGGGGGTTATTTGAAATCCCACAATTTACTTTTACTCTTTTGTGGAGATTATTGAGCATAAAGAGTATACACACTATAAGATATTTCTAGGTGTATTTGTGATGTGGGTGATGAATACAATTTATATTTAATATCCCTTCTATACTTAGTATTTTGTCATATTTATTTGCTTATTGGATACTTGTATTAGTTTTGTAGTTTAGTCGGTTTTTAAGCTTTATCTAATTAATTTGATAATTTGGCATTGTTTCAAACTATTTCAGGTTTTTGGGTGTATCTTGAGTTCTGAACTTCATTTTTAGGTCATTCTTTTGTCATTGGAAAGTAAAGAGAAAGCTTAAAAAATGTTATGAAGAATTTAAAGCTTTGTTCAGTCGTTTTAGAGGTCAAATTAAGCATAGAATCTGAAATTGAGTGCTATCTTGTGGCCCAAAGTCAATTTTGATATTTTCATCATAAGTAGAGTTCCATTCCTCATTTCGGTGGAAGCATAAGCTCATAGAATTGCTAAGATCTATTTCCACAACTTTCATGAAGGACTTGAGGTTAAACTACATTGTTTTCATTGAGTTTTAAGGCTGTGGATTTAAGTGTTAAATTTTGTTATGGTTAAACTACTTTGAAAGATTATCTTGGTTTTATGCCCACAAGTTAAGTTAGGAATCAAATTTTTGTACAAGGTCAATGCCATTGGAAAGATAAGTGATGGATCTATAATTCATATGCAGAGACCTATGTTTAATTGTGCCTCTTTCCTACCTTAATCAGCAGCGCAAGCAGAGTTAGTGCAGTGAGTTCATATAAAAGCCCAATTGAGCCTAATTGTAATGCATTCTTTACATTAATTTCATTTTTATCTACTTTTGTGAAGAGGAGGAGCTTTATTAGGGCAAGAAACAACCTCTTTTAGGTCTCCTCTTCTCTTTTATTTTTGCTTTTATTTATACATTAATATGTTGCTAAACTTCTATTTCAATCTAAAGGATGTTCTAAATCAACTCTCTTCTTAATTGTGATACTTTCTTTTATTATTAAATTGTTCTCAATTTGATTCTCTATTTTAGTGTTAATAATTACCTTGGATGATTTATTAAGATGATCAATTAATTAATTGTTCACTGTGATTTACTACTAACTGATTTTCTATAAGCAATGTAATTGTTTATGGCTGATTTAGTTTGAGTAGAAATAGGGTTTTTGATTATGTGCTGATGCGGGTCAATTATCCTAGAAAATTGAGGGTAATCAATTGATTTGTTGTTGAGTTAAATTGATTAATTAGTCTTTGTATTTTTAGATCTTAATACTATTAGTGAATTGGTTAAGGTGTAGGGCTTTAATCAATTCAACAATAAAGGTTAATAAGGTGTTAAGTTTGGTTGGCCAATTTAGAGAGAAATTAGCATGAATTGATAAGGTGTTGGGCTTAATTAGGTTCTTAGCTAAGTTGTCAAAGAGGGAATGAAATATTTGTGTCAATATTCAATTATAGAATTGGTTATAAGAGTCCTTTGAATTGAAGTTTTTTGCTTAAATTTTCCTTTTTCCTTTGCTTATGGTTGCAATATTATTACTGTTTGTTTAATTTCTATTTCTATTAGTTAATACTAACCCTTATTTTCTACTATTGATATATAGAAATTAATTACTAGTCTCTGTGGTTCGACTTGGACTCACTAGTGCTATAAGCTTAGGTAGTTCATCTTCTTATTCCAACTTGGAAAATATGGCATTCAATTAAAGGACCTTGAAGGAGTTGGCTGCCCTAGACCTCAACTAGTAGCCATTATGCGTAAACTATCCTGAGATTGATGAAACATTTGAGCTAAAGTTTGGATTGATACACTTACTGCCCACATTTCATGGCTTGGCTGGAAAAGATCCCTACAATCATCTTAAGGAATTCCAGGTTGTTTGCTCAACCATGAAGCCTCAAAGAATTTCAGAGGAGTATATTAAACTAAGAGCCTTTCCTTTCTCACTGGTTGATTTAGCTAAGGGCTGGCTCTATTACCTTTCCCCTGGCTCCATTAATACATGGCCTGAGATAACCAGACTCTTCTTGGAGAGATACTTCTCTGCCCCAAAAGTTGCTAATAGCATAAAAGAAATTTGTAGCATTAGGTAGTTTACTGGAGAGACTTTATATGAATATTAGGAAAGATTTAGGAAGTTGTGTGCTAGTTGTCCTTACCACCAGATGGATAATTAACTCTTGATCTAGTACTTCTATGAAGACCTCCTCCCTATGGACAAAAGTATCATATATGCTGCAAGTGGAGGAGCTTTAGTAGACAAAACCCCTGATGTTGAAAGGATGTTGATAGCAAACATGGCTACAAATTCATAGTAGTTTGGGAGTAGATTAGGTTATGCAATGGAGAGGGTCAATGAGGTGCACACCTCTAATCTTAAGAGACAAATGAATGACCTCACTAATGGTTCAGCAAATGCAGTAGACCTTGGGATAGAAACATAAGGTAAAATTGTGTGGAATTTGCTTAGTCCCTGGACATAATATTGTGACATGTCCTAGCTTTTTCTAAGAGACTGATCCCTTCTAGGTAGTTGATAACACAATATTTGACACATTTATTTGCCCTCATACTTAGCATTTTAAGGTCTAAAATGAATTAATTCTATCTGAGTTAAGATGTATTTGGGATTTAGTGTCAATTGGCAACATTTTGTAATTTTTTGCATTTTAGGCCATTTTGGAGCAATTTCTGTAATTCTTGCATAACTTGAGCTACACTTGTCCAATTGATGTGATTTTTATCTTGTAGGAAAGCTAAGAGATAGACCTAC
>JANHAO010014624.1:0-15224 GCA_026873985.1 Saraca asoca
TGGGTTTGACCTGGGTTTGCCATATGCTACAAGTAGTTAGGTAACTCAGTTTTATAAATTTCTAATTTGATCGGCCGTGACAACCAAACTATTACCAGCATCATTTCAAGAATTAGCACAAGATCACCAGATTTGCCCAGAGTCTGGCACAAGATTGCCAGCAGTTCAGACTCGAGATCATTTCAAGTCTGGCATAGGATCGCTAGCATCATTTCAAGTCTAGCACAAGATCGCCAACATTCACCTATAATCTAGCCCAGGATCGTCAGTAGTTCGAGCTCGAGATCATTTCAAGTTTGGCACAAGATTACTAGTGTTATTTCAAGTCTGGCACAGGATCGCTAGCATTCGCCCAAAGTCTAGAATAGGATCGCCAATAGTTTGGGCTTGAGATCATTTGAAGTTTGTCATAGGATCACTAGCATTCACCTAGAGTCTGGCACAAGATCGTTAGTAGTTCAGGCTTGAAATCATTTTAAATCTAGCATAGGATTGCCAGCTAATCCAAGCAGCAAGATTGTAAAGCTGTAGCTCACATGGGACCCATTGCTCGTAGCTTACATGTGGCCTGTTGCCCGCAGCTCTCATGCGGCTAAATGTTTGTAACTCTTATGCGACTTATTGCCTGCAGCTCTCATGTGGCTTATTCGAACTTCCAATCTTGTGCAAGCTCGTATGCCTGAGCACATGGCCCTGATTTTTTTGCTAGTGAATCACCAACATACATTACTTGAAAGTGGCTCAATATGACAAAATTAGTCATTTAATATGGCATATATCTCTTTAAGTCATAAATTATTGGCTTGAATATATTTATACATGCTATCCTACCATTAATCAAGGTCGATTAGCCTATCTAACATTTGTCTTACCTAATACATGTTGAGCTATGATTTTGCAGAAAATCATTCATAACAACTTACGTAAATTATGAAGATCGTCTTATAGGGTGAACACAGAAAAAGTAAAAGGGAATAGGACTATTTGGTACCTCTTGTTATGAGGCACATCTGTGCAAAATCTAGAATCAAATATAATGTCAAAATACAAGGCTCAAAAGGAGAAATACAAAATTGCAAATTCAATTTCCAAAAAAAGAGACTAATTTTTGAAAATTGGGCTTTGATGAGAGGTAGGCTTGACACTTGGGGTAGGCAGATTGTCCCTTGTTTGGTCTTTTGAAGCTTTAGGACCTATGGGCTAATGTCTTTGATAGCGGCACTCTCAGTAGGAAGGTCTCAGCTCGCAGATGTTATACCTTTGAGGGTAGATTTAGTTCTAGCTGCCTTTTTCTTGAAGCCCTTGATAACATTTAAAGCTTCTGGTCCAAAGATGGAAAGATCCAAATTTGGGTGTTGCTTCCACAAAGTGTACAAGAAGAGGGAGCTTGTCTTAGTTTCGCCTCCTCGGCTGCTTTTGTGATTTGCTCAGCAGCTTCAACTATGACCCGGTTGACCTCTTCTTGTTTCAAGGTGACCTCTTTCTTGGCCACCTCAAGTTCAACCTTGGCAACCTCTGCTCGCTGTTTAGCAGCTTTGAATTTTTACGTTGCTGAGTCAAAGCCCTAAAGTGCTATCTTCTGATCACTTTTCATTTTGGCCAACTCCTCAAAGGCTTTGTTGAGCTCTAATGTGATAGCCTCGCGAGCTCGAGCCTCCTCAGCTTTTTTTCGAGCCACCTCTCTAATGCTTTGGCGGTCATGGTAGCCAAGTCTTCCACAAGCCAAGCATTTTTCTTCTCTTAGTCTTGAAGTGTCTCACCCATTTTCACCACTCCTAGTAAACCCTAAAGAATGCAACAGATCAAGTTAAACTTCGAAAAAGCAAAAAGAACCAAGATAAGAATGACTTACTAGCAAAACTTCACGTGTGGCGAAATGCGTCAACCTTCTGCTTGAGATTTCCATTTCCAACAGTTAGGGGCTGGAGTGAGATCTCAGAATGTCTAGCAAGTTCTCCCAGATGAAGTCAAAGTATCCCTACATCCTAGGACCAAGGCCTAGTTGATACTCCTCTACAGCATCCCTGTGAGCCACTCGCTTCGAACCGTCAGCAATCTCTTTCCTTTGCTTATTCTTCATTTCTTGGCAGGGGCTAGATGAAGTCACAGCCATCGTCACCTCGGTCACTTCATGATGAGGGGGAGGAGTTGGCTTTAGAAGGGGCCCTGTAGTCACCTCAAGAAGAGATTGATTTGGATCAAAAGGAGCTACCACAATAGTGGGACCTAAAGGAGTTGCAACGACTTCGAGCTCCTTAGATTCATCAGAGGGTGGACTTTGAAAAAGTAGCTTCACCATCTCCTCATAGTCTTTGAAGTAAGCTGGCCCAATTTCTTTCACTTAGCGAGCCCCGATCTCTCTAGTAAGTTTGATGTTCTGCATTGGAGCCAACCCACGAGCTCGTAAGAGGTCATCATCAAACTTAAGGTCTTTCTACAAATTACCAATGCAGCAAATCAATGCAGCACCTCAACCTCCCCTATTCCAAGTGTTGGCTTTACTTTGCTAGCCCTAACTGTAAAAATGAAATGAAATATTAGAAATAAGATGCAAAATCATGAGAGCTCGCATAATCGTGGCTCGCTTACCCAAAGTCAAAATGAAGTCAAAATTGCAAAGAGAATGCAAGAACGGGCACGAGATGTAGAACCAGCAAGTCTTGTACTATCTGATATTCGATTTACCCTTAGCCTCTCCCTGAGGCAAATCCCCTTTAAACTCAGAATATTGAGTCAAAAGATAATAGATTCCATTCGGGGAGCTTGTACTTCTCATGCTAAAGAGATGACATAAAACCTTCACAGATGAGGGAGGAAGGATGCTCCTCAGATACATGAGTGCCAAGGAGACAACCTGGGTATAGGAATTCAGGGTTAGTTGAGAAGGGGAAAACTTCAGTTTATTCAATAAATTGATTATAAAGGGATGGACTAGGAATCTGAGCCTAGTGTCGAGGTGATAGGGGCTGATCTTGACAAACCCTTGAGGTGGATGAGCCGCGTGGTCATTAGATGAAGGTGCCATAAGGCGGTAACCTTTGGGAATATGGAAGCTCTCCACTATACTTGCGAGTTCATGCAGCTCGATGGTTAAAGGATGATGCTTGAAAAGTGAATGGTCCGAAGAACTCCCAACGACTTGCTATCTAGCACTAGGTTCAGATTAAGGGAGGGGCCATTCAATGACCTTGTTGTCCCTAGAGGCCACACCAACTAAGGGATGCATTGGCTCCCCATTACTAGCTGGGGGTACGGGCTCGACACTTCCTATCTGGTGACCACAGTGTCTATGGGCTACCATCTATGCAAAATATGAAAGAAAAAGGAAACTGGTTAAGCCATTGAAGGCAAAACCTTCTTGAGATAACTGTTTGAATAAAATTTTCTATACAGCAAACCATAATACGCCCCAAGACACCAGGACACACACTAAAACTATCAAAAACCTAAAAAGGGTTTAGCTAATAAAGCCCGATTGAACAACTAAGAATTCAGACTGACAAGCTACAGATTGTGGACCCACAAGCAAAATATTTAGCAGCAAGTTGGCAAGCATTATCAAATCAGGCAACACCGCATCAAAAACCCATGAAAGTAAAAGATCGGGAGAGCTTATTGTGACAAAGGAGTGAAGCAAATCTTGGAATGATAAAAAAGGAGGAAGATTCTGATTAAGAATGGCCGATCAACCACTACGGTGAAGCAAGAATCAACAAAGTTAGGAGACAAGGCCAACAACTACTATTTAAAGGTCTGAAGGGCAAAAAGTACCAGAATGAAGGAATGAGAAGGGGATGAACATCTTGTCCTGCTTTTTATAGTATCAATCACTTAGCTGTCTAATTTAAAAATTAGTTAATCACCTGAAATTCGACGGTCCAGAAAAGTTCCCAGGTTCAACTTTTGTCGAAATGATAGTTCTAGGAAAATGTGCACAGTAAATGAAAATAATGATGATAGGCACAGATGAAAAGACAAAGTGAGAATTTGAATGATGATTTACACTCCCTAGCTTTAATCAATGAGCTACAACTCCCAATCCGTAAAGTGAACTAAGAGTTAGGGGGCTTATGTTATGGGTGGTTTTCGATATTGGTTAGATGGGCCAATATAGGCCCTATGAGATGAGTCTAGTTGAGAAGGGCTCCTGATCACTCAAAAGTATTAAACTTGTGAAGAGGGGACATCGACTCATGCATAGGGCATGGGACAAGCTCAAAGACAAGAGTCCACACTCGCCAGGTGGAATTGACCTCAGGTTGCTAAGAGGAGCGAACTGCATCCAAAGCACTCACCCTACCAACTTGAACTTAGGATCAACCTGCAGTGCCACAAATCATATGACTTACGTCCTGATCAAATGAGAGGTCACTAGTCCTGAGGTACGACTAGTCTAATTAGTAGTCAAGAGCACATCTTCCTAACTAGCATACCAGCTTCCAAAGGGAGACACCCATCTATAGACCTGATAAAATGTGGTCTAAATTGTTTGTACGAAATAGCTACATGATGTAACTGATGTATAAATTAGGAAATTACCATTGTAACGTCCCCTACTTCTATAAATAGGAGGTCAGTGCATTGTAAAAAGGGACTTCTGGGAACACATGCAAAAGCTTCGTCAAAATACTGAGAGAAAGACTCGAGGAAAATCTTGTGAGCTGAAACTTTGCCCATTTGAATAGTGAGAACCACCACCTAAAGGCAAAGACAATCAATGTGGACATAGGGGCCAAACTGGCTTTAGCTGAACCATGATAAAAATGCTCTTGGTGCCTATTCTTCTCTTTCTTCATTCTTCTTCCTATCTATCCATGCACTTGCAACTCACATTTCGAGTGTTGACTAAGATCTGGGTCTGCAAAACCAGATTTTACCATCAATATGAAGAAAACAGGATAGGGACTACAGGGTATATGACACAATCAACATATGACAACATACTAAGTAGGCGAAGAATCTTGTTTGAAGTCCCTTGCTTGAAGTTTAGCTTCCTCATCCTTATATTGCATTTGTTATGATATTTCATACAATTGAGTCTTTATGGTATTGAGCCGCTTATTGACCTGGCTGTAGTATGTTTGGGTTTCTTTCTCTATCTTTGCCATGCGGTCTTCTAAAGACTCAAACAGTGATTTATGTGTGTCATGGTGATCTAGTAGGTAACTATGCAATTTTCTCATTTCTTTTATTAATCTATCTTTAGAGTTACTAGATAACCCAACTCCCTCTGAGCTTGTTGCTCTTTCAATGGATTGGGGGAAATTGTACCCTCTTCCTTTTCCATATTCTTTGGTCATCCTATTCTAATTGCATCTTATGCAGATATGATATAGTTATCATGGTTGTTGCATTTATTTGATAAAATTGATGTTCTTTAGGAATTGGCAATATGAATTTTGTAAAAATGGGGGTATGAATCATACCAAAGAGGAGGAATCCAATATCTAACCTTTTAGAACATTCTACCAGATATTTAAGTATAAAATATGGCATGTTAAAATCAAGTTGATTTTTGATGATCAAAATAAAAATAACTCATCCTCCATAATTTGAGTAAAATTTGTTACCCTTAAAAGTATCACCTTACATAAAGCATAATGTAAGATCCTATCTTTAGGAGATAGGGTAGTAATAAGCAATATCCCACTTCCATCCTTGGGGGTGGAATAAGAAAATAACATTTTAATGGCAGATTCCCTATTGTAGTCAGGAATGGATCCTTCACTAAGCTTAGGGGATGATGCACCCATCTCAAAAATATTTGCTAATAGTTCTGAATCAACAACAATATGTTTGTGCATAATATAACATGACAACTTATCATCAATAACAGCTAAGTTTGCATAGAACATTTTAATTAACCTAGGGTAGGTAGTTGCCTTGTGTGTCAAAAATTTGTCTAATTTGTATTTAGCTAATAAAGTAGGCAAATGTATAGTTTTTAGCAATTTGTCACTAAAATACTTAAGAGGTTCTACTTTCCTATTCAATAATTATAGAAAGTTAGCATACTCACTAGACGACTTAAGATGTGTTTCCTCTTCTACTTGTGTAGAGGATTGGCCTACATTCTTATCCTTCTTCTTTGCAACTGTGACTTTGATGTGTTTCAACATGATTTTGAAGTTAGGGTTTTAGGGGTTAAAATTGGGATCAATTGATTTTAGTCATTTTGAAGTAATTGATCGGTTGGAATTGTTAGATTTAGAGTTTCTAACAATTTTATGGAAGAAATTTGAGTGAAAACAGTTGAGATTTGAGATTTGGGTGAGAGAATTTGAGAGAGTTTTGGTTAGCTCAAATGGTGTAAAACTATTAAATGCAAGCAAAATTGATTTTGTATTTATAGAAATTAGGTTGTGAATCAATTCGGTAATCAATTTATAGTGTATTTTATATGTTGTGAATCGATTCATGTGTAAGTTTTAGGACATTGAATTGATTTTGGAATCTATTTGGTTATGAAATTGTTCACCAAGATTCTTATGAGAATTGATTCGAGAATCGATTTGATTTAAGATTGAATCGATTATGGAATCGATTCATCAAGGTTGATAAAAAGATTTTGGAGAGAATTCAAAGGTCTCAGAGGATTGAAAATTTTTTGAATTGGTTCTTGAATCGATTCTTAAAAACTTACGAATCAATTCTTGAATTGATTCAGAAACTCAAGAAAAAACCTAGAAAAATTTGAATCGATCCGAGATTCGATTTAGACAATCCTAAAAACAATTTTCATGTAATTTTGTCCTAGAACTGTTTACAAGGGATATGTTTACTAGTAATACTCAATTCAATACCATTGAAACTCAATCTTCACTTTAGATACCTGCAAAACAAACTTAGGGAAATTTCTGATGCCTAAGTTAGTAGTTGCAATGTAAGATATAATCTCAAATATAATTTTTTTTTTAAATTTCTTCTAGAAATGATTTAACTCTTCATACAATTCAATATCCCAATTGTTATCAACATGACAATTTTGAGACAAAGAAACTTCACATTACCTTTCAGCATTTTATTTGCATATCTGTAAAACAAAAATTTATCTTTGCTTTTATGGTACCTAGCTGATCTTGGGTCCAAGCTTGTTAGAAAAATTAGCAAGATAACTTTAGGTAAACACATTAACCTTTCTTTTGGTTTCAGAATATGTGTGCCATTTCTATATGGACAATGTTTTATATAATGTTCCTTATGGTTACAACAATAACATGTAATGTATGCAGAATTTCTTTTAGATTTAGACTACTTCTATCCTGAACCAAATTCACTTTGTAATTGTTTTTGACTCTTTAGCATTTCATGAAATCTTCTATCGCTATCAGTGAAACCTTATAGTGATTTTGTCAATAAAGCTATTTCAGATTTATATGACTTATAATGATCATATGTCTTTCTTTCATTCAATTTTTTAACTAAAGCATTTAGATCACTATTTTCTTTTTCTGATTGCTTTAACTTCTTCGGCAAGTTTTCTTTCTCAATTTTGTCTTGCTTTAAGTCTTTCCTAGTTTTAACTAGTAAATCATACATTTCAATATATAAATTATTAGCATCATTAGAATCATTTTCAATTTTATTATCTGAATCACTAACATATGTACCATGAGAAAAGGATGGATATTGAAATACCTCAACATTTTCATCAAATCTAGCCATAAAACAAAGATGTGCTTCTTCATCTATTTCGTCTTCTATTGAAATAACATCTCCATCTTCCCAAAATGCTAAATTTCCTTTCTTTGATGCATATTTTCTTTTCTTTCTTTCATTATCAAGTTGTCTCTTTAAGTACATTGGACAATCTGGCTTAATGTGTCCAGGCTTTTTGCATTAAAAAAAGGTTGGTGTGGTATTTGATGTACTTCCTTGTTCACCTTTATTCAGCTTTATGTTTTGTGGTGGAACAATACCTTTCTTCTTTTCTTTATTCCTCTTATCTTTAAGAATTCTCTATAACTTTTTATTGATTAATGCCATTTCTTTTTTTTTCATCTACTACTTCATCACTTTCAAATTGATCTTCATCTAAATCAAGTGCATTTGTAGCTTTCAAAGCCAATGTCTTCTTCTTTTTGTCATCTCCATTTTTCTTGTATCTTTTGAATTCCAATTCATGTTCTTCTAAATTTCCAAAAAGTTCCTGAATTATTGGCATCCTCATCTTAAGTGATTCCTTAATGACTATTGCTTTTGGTTGCCACTCTTCAGTTAGAGATCTTAAAATCTTTTGAACCAAATCAACATTTTCAATTTTTTTGCCAAGCAACATCAAATGGTTAATGATGGCAATGAATCTTTCAATTAATTACTTTATTGACTCACCTTTCTCCATCTTAAACATTTCATATTGAGATACTAGAACATGCACCTTGGAGGCTTTAACCTGTGTAGTGCCTATGTGTGCGATTTTTAAGGTACCCTAGATCTTTTTAGCAGTAGTACAATTAGAGATCCTCTCATACTCATTAGGTGATAAAGAATTAGAAATAATCCATTTTACTTTAGACTCAAGTAAATGTCTTTTTTTCTCTTTTTCAATCCACAAAGATTTAGGCATAAACTATGGTACTCTATTTATTAATGTCTTAGGTGGTTCATAACCTTCTTCAACTAAATCCAATATGTCTATGACTGTAGCTTCTATAAAATCTCTAATTTTCTATTTCTAGTTTGCGTAATGTTCACGACTAAATCCAAGGGGTTTATGTATTGGAGGACATTCTAGCAAGAATATAAAGCTAGAATCCATTGTTTTCTCTAAGATAAAGGAGTATTAAAAGCTAAAGCTCTGATACCAACTGTTTGTCCCAGGAATGTGTTTAAAAATTATGAATTATGATCTTGCCCTTATTATCGTATAGGAATTTTATACTTTTTTGTTTTGTATTAAACTTTAATAGAATTAGTATACAAATAGTTAACAAATATATGTAGTATACAAGTAATTTGCAAGTAGATATAATATGTGCAGCAGAAGTGTTTTCAAATAAATGTTATATCAAAGTATTAGATTTACAAATAATCTATCAATTAATTGAAATATCAGAAAACAAATTATAGAAATAATGTAGAAATAGAAATACAAAATTATGCAAAAATTAAAATTGCAGAAACATTAATTGTGTAAGAATATAAATATAGTAAAGAAAGATTCAAGACAGAATTTTTAAGTGGTTTAACTTGAATTGAAACCACAATTCAGGTTTACTCTACTGGATCAATACTCAACTGTATGATCATTTTTATTAACAAACATAAGAATTTAACAAGGCTCCTATAAACTAGTTTTATAACAAGAATTCTCTTGGGCTCTTGTAAGACCTATGACACAAAAATTCTATATTTTTACCTAACTATGATCAACCTCGCAACTATGAAGATTTATAAGAATTCAATGCACCTCCTATCAATTGTAATCAAACTCACAATTCTAGAAGGATGCAAAAGGAAGATCAACCTTTTCCTTTGTATCAAGATTCCTAAAACCTAGAAATTTAAAGAATTAAATTAAGATAGAGTTAAGAGATACAATACTATGAATTGAGATTAATATCTTAGTTATCTAGGTAGAAATCTTCTTCAAAATGCTCAAAGATTGATTAATTTGAAGAATTCAAGTGAGGTAAAGATGTATCAGGTGTAAGCTCAGAGTTTCTCTTTGTTTCTCACAAAGTTTGTTCTATAAAAATTAAGTTTGAAATAAGGTTTGATATATTTATAGTTGAGATAATCAACATTTAAAAAAATTATTTTTTAGTCCTTGAATCGATTTAGCTTATATAAAAATTTATGTTCGAATCTATTGATAAATCAAATCACAGTGTAATAAAAAAAGTGTTTAAATTGATTTGTGAATTAATTCAAAAAAATTTCAAACCTTTGGTAAGAAAAGTTTTCTTCATGAATTGATTAGTGAATCGATTCAAGTTCATTTCACAAGTTTTCCAGTCATGAATTGATTCACACAATAAAAAATAATTTTTAAAAATTTAGCTTGTGAAGGAACATATAAAAAATTTGTTTGAAAAGTTTTTATTTAAAACTTATTTTAATTGATTTATTTTACCTCACTGTAAGTTGTTTTAGAAAACATGATTGAGCAATTTGAACATGATCTTATTTACAAAAGATCCTATTAAATTAAATAAAGAGCTTAAAATTAATGTTATTTTTTTTTGAGCAATCTTTGATCAACTTTGAATCGTGTAAAACAAATAAACACTCAAACATGAAGTTAGTTTATGATATTAACTAAAATTATTTTTCAATCATTAAAACTAAGAAAGAGTGCTGCTAGGATTTCCTAGGCTAACAAAGATGAATTAGAAATTATTGTTGTTTTATGAAGTTTAAACTAATGTTTGAGTATGAAAACAATCTGGATATATGCATGCGAAGCCCGCAATATATTCCAGATATAATGAAAACAAGGTTGTAGTTTCCCTCATGGGTGCATAGAGGAACAAGGAGCCCTCGTTATTGAGTTGAAAAAAAAAGGCATAAGTTCCTCTTTACTCCCATGATATGTTAAGTTGACGTTGGCTATATTTATAATAATGGTAAGTCAATAGTTATGCTATAACCAGAGAAGAAGTTCATGTTGAGATCTTAGTATATAATTCATTTAACAATTGTAATCTCTAATTCATAAGGTTATCTTTATTAGTACCTAAAGCCAAGATATACAAAAGTAGGGGAAAAAAAGCTAAAAATTTATTTGATCATTATTTATTTTATGCTTTTATCTATTTTTTGTTTATATATGTGATTTCTTGTTGTTGCTGTCTATTATTTAAATTTTTGCAAATATGTTCAAATCTACATCTTCTAAATTTTCATTTTCTGAATTTTCTTCAAATATTTCATCAAATACCTCTTCAAATAGGGAAAACTCATTCCAAATAGACATAAAAGCCTTAAAAAAGGACTTCTATTCAAAGGAACATATCCTTGAAAGAACTTGGCTCCTAGGAAGATACCAAAGAGATGAACAAAGGCACATACATGACAAATGGATGAACTTCATTCAAGAGTTCAAGACAAATGTTCCCTTCTTTGATTAGTTTGAAGTTTATGCAAAAGGAAAACTAGAAATAGATTATCCATTTGGTAAGTCAGTTAGTGTTACCACTAGGACTACCTAAACCCAAAGAACTTTTAAAGAAGATAGATAGTTTCTAGACTTCCACCTCCACCTCAAACTTCAGAACAACCAATCCTTTGTAAATCTATCTAAATAGGAGAAACCTCTAGCTCAAAATAGATCCTGAGGAAATTTTTGAGGAAGAAGAACCCAAGAAAGAAACCTTAAGTAACATAGCACCTCAACCAAATTCCAAAGAAACCATAGGAAACCTCAACCTTTGTGAGGGCAAATCGGCCAAACCACTTTCAAATCTAACGTTTGAAACTCTTAGTAACTTTAGATGGTATAAGGATACCTTTTTTAGTCAAATTTACTTTAAGGCTAATAGAAATCAATCTTTTTGGAAAGAAAAATTCTTAGCTGAACTTCCTAAATCCTTAGGAGAAAAGGTTAGAGAAAAAATTAGGAACAAATTCAATGGGAATATCCCATTTGATCAACTTACTTATAGATTATTAGTTGCCTATGTCCAGAAAGAAATCCTTAAGTATTGCAAAGAAAATAAGATTTACAAGTAGTTAGTTAAAGAAAGGACTCCTAGCTATAAAGAGTTAAGATCTTTCTATGATCAATTAGGTTTTACATGTCCAAAAACCCACAAATCCAAACATAGGAAAAAATAGGCAGAAACTAACCAAATTGATAGGAGTAGAACCACTAGAAAACTTAGGTACACTTCTTCACCAAATATAAATAATAGACCAGTCTGTTATAGATGTAATAGGTCAGATCACATAGTCAAATTTTGTAGATTAAATAAGAAAAATAAGAAACTTGAACTTGGAAAATGAATCAGCAATTTGCTTGCTGAAACACCTTTAGAAAACTCTGAAGACAAAAAACAAGCTCAAAAGATTGGCCAAATCTAGGAAACCGATTATTGCTCTTCCTTCAAATCTTCTTTAAATTCACTTGAAAATCAAAATGTTTTAGATGTTATAACAACAGAACAAGATTTTCATTTTAGTGTTATCTGTAAATTGTCAGATGATGTTAAAAAGAAAGATTATCGAAAAGAGTTCCAAAAAATTCTTGAAAAATCAAATTTTATAAAATCTTCAAAACCATCAATCTTTAACAAATACAATTTCAAAAATATTTTAGAAAGATTTAAATTAGAAGAAGATGAACTTGTCACTTTATAGTACCTTCAATCTGAAATAAATTTTGTCAAAGAAGAAGTAAAGGTTTTGAAAGCCCAGCAAAACCATTTACAGCGAATGATTTCTGAAAGTATCAATGGAAATGATGTTTTTAGGCTCACTTCTTCTTTGCAAATGCAAAAGTGGTACATTCCAATAGAACTCATTGTCAAAAATGAGTATACGATCAAGACAGTTGCCATATTTGATATGAGAGCTTATCTAAATTATATTCAAAAAGGGTTAATACTAACCAAATATTTTGAAAAAAATAAAAGAAGCACTAAGATCTGCCAACGGTTCTAAGTTGCAAATCTAGTTCAAACTTTCAAATGTTGTTTTGAAAAATGGTTCTTGTAACTTCAAAATAGACTTTTTGTTGGTTAAAAATATAACTAACATAGTTGTCTTAGGTTATCCTTTTATTCATCAAATTATGCCTTTTTCAGTATATGATGAAGGTATAATTATGAAAAACCTAGGAGAAAAAATTATTTTCAAATTCTTCAAAAATCTATTTTCAAAGGATTATAAATAATATTCATGATCCATTTACAAATTTCAATAGTGTTTTGAGTCTTCTATCAAAACAATCAACTTTTCAAATACTTGAACTTTTTTTAGCAACTATTTTAAAAAATGGTCTTACAATTTCATAAGAAAAAGATTTCTTAGATGTTTGACTTATGTCCCTGATTTCTTTAAAAATTTATCAAATATTTCTTATTTATCCTCAAATCCCAATTTATCAAAGTAATTTATAAAATCAACATTTACATTTTAGGTAGACTACATATATACCAAAGATGTATTACAAATCTTATTTGTTTTCAAATAATTTTCAAAGGATTTTCAAAGAAATTTATCTTAACTAATACGAGATCGATAACCATATTAACAAAGATAATCTTCAAATTATTTTTAATTCTACTATCCAGAATGAAAAAATTTTATCAATCTCAAACCAAACCCCTTAGTAAGTAAAATATTTTCTGTAGCCTATGAATTAATTGGGTATATATACTGGGACTATATGCAGGACTAGTATAATACCTTAAATTTTCAAAATAAAAGATTTCTTGCATACTTGGATATTCCTCTTGAACTAAAAAATCAAGTATAAATTTCTAAATTAATTCTTCATCTGGTGGGATATTTTCCATCATTTACCAAAAATTTTTTCCAAAATGAAACCAAAGAAGGATGGGAAGTTTTTTAATTTTGTTTTTATATTTTAATGGGAATTTTCCCATTTCACTCCAATTTTACTCAAAAATTGGTTTACTTAAGACATACTTACCAAAATACCAGTATGTTAAAGAAAACCAATTTTTCAAATCAGTTTATCAAATGATTTTACAATTAGGGTAGACTACAAATCTACCAAAATTGTTTTTACAAATTATTTTCAAGATAATTATTAGAGATTTCTTCAATATTTAACTTACGTCTCTCATATCTTTCAAAATTCTTCAAACTTTCAAATTTGATTTATCAAAAATTTACATTTTTGGGTAGGTTATGAATTTGCCTAAGATATTTTAAATGAAAATTTTCAAACTTTGTGTTTTGGGTCCTTTCTCAGAACATTGGTCGATATTTCAAACACTTGAACGTTTTGTTCTTGCAAATTCAACGAAAAAAATTTCTCTTTTTTAGATTAAAAATTAGATTTCAAAGATGTTTGACTCACATATTTGATTTCTTTTCAAATTTTGAAAGCAATTTTCAAATTGATTTCATTTTCAAATTAGTCTAATCCATTTTCAAATTGATTTTATCAAAATTTTCAAAATCTTATCAATTTTAAAAATTAATTTGATCAGTTTTGATTAGAATTGATCAAAAAGTCTTCAAATCAATTTTCAATTTTAAAATAATTTTATTAGTTTTTAATCAAAATTATCAAATAATTTTTCTCTTTTAGATTTCATAACTTGTAGTTCTTTTTGTAGGAGGAAAAAGGGTTAAGAGAGAATTCAAATTGTAAGAATCTGCCTTTAGACTATAGGAAAAAAAATTCAAATACTTAGGATCCACCACCAGATTCTAAAAGAGAGATAAAATCAAGAGTCTACCTTTAGACTCTAAGAAATTATTAAATTTGGAGACTTTTCCTTTAGACTCAAAAGGAAGAAAATTCAAAATTCAGAGAGATAAGATGACGAGTTCGTCTTCGGATTCTGCTTCAAAATCAATCTCCCCACTAGAGATAAATTTACCAATATTATTATAGATTAAATGCCAAATTAAGAAATAGTTCAAAGTCAGATCAAACCAATTCTTACAAATATTGCTGTTGTCCTTAATTGCAATTTCAAAAGAGGATTATGTAGAGGAGTTACAAAAGATTCTCCTTCAACTAAAAAGAAAATAAGCAAAAGTCTAGCTCATCCAGTTCATTTGAACCAAAAGAAGACTATGCTTAGTCAAATGAAAAAGATTGCTTTGGCCTCTCAGACAGAAGTTCGGAGTAATGTCCAAATAAAATTTCAAATGCTTCATCTTTTGCTAAAACTGGACAAAAGATGTTTGAATTGCTTGATAAATTTGTCCAAAGGATTGGACCAAATAATGTGGTTCAAGTTGTCTTTGATAGTGCCTCCAATTATGTTTATGCTGGTAAGTTTCTAGCACCATGAATATCTTTTACCTTGTAGGTTTTACACTTTTAGTTAGTTTAATTATTAAATCCTTAACTTCTATAAATTATTGGATACTTCTACCAGGAAAATTATTAGAGGCAACTTATCCACATTTATATTGGACTCCTTATGTGGCTTATTGCTTGGATTTAATGTTGAAGGACATTTGGAAAATTCCACTTCTATCTAACACTATGAAGAAGGTAGTGTCACTAAATGGCTACATATATAACCATGCTGGGTTATTGAATATGATGAGGTGCTTCACCAATCAAAGAGAGC
>JANHAO010014625.1:0-15239 GCA_026873985.1 Saraca asoca
AAGAGACTCAAATGGGATTTGAGTGCTCACAAGACTCAGATTGGATCTGAGTGCTCGAATTCATCTAAGTCAAATAATTCACAAGATTGAGAAATTATGATTAGTTATAGATGTTAACTTTAATCCATACTTCTGACTAATTTGAATATGGGTAATGAAAGGATTATATCATGCACAATGTGTAACATGTAATGTGTTTTATACACGTTAAGGCTAATCATAGACTGACTTGTCATATTGATGACTTATGCCATGAATTGGGTAGCTAAAGTAGCTTACTAGAGTCCACTTGTAGCCTTAAGTCTAACTGATTAATTTGGAGAAATTAATATGCCTTCAAAAGGTTTAAAGGGAATTTTAGACTTTTGCTAATACATCAGGAGCCTACTAGGTCACACACATAATAGGAAATAATGTGGCTGATGATATAATTAAGTTTTGGACACATTTGATGTCCATGGACTAAAGTGCAATTCAGTATAATTACGTTGGGGCCAAAAGGAAGTTTAAGGAAACTTTTGGGCCATTTTGGAATTAATGAAAACTTGTTTCATTAAGTCCAAAATGGTGCCGTTTTTTAGCTTCCCCTTTGCCTTATTACACGACAACACACACACACACATGGACGCATGAGGCAAAGTCTTCATTTCGATTTTTGAAACCGAACCAAGGAAGCTTCTTGGCTTGTGAAGCTGAAACCAAGAAGGGAGGAAGAAAGGCTAGAAAAGTTCTGGGTTTTGGCTCCATCTTGTCCCATTCAAGCACTTCAACAAGCTAGCACTTGGAAAGGAAGCTTTTGAGGCCATGAAGAGGATTTTCCTAGTGTGAAGATCCATAGTCTTCCGCTGTGCAAGAGCTAGACTAAAAGTTAGTGAGCTCTTCTTCTACTCTAGATCTGATCTAGGTTATTTTGAGACCTCACACTAATGGATCCTTGGGTGAGTTTGGTTCGGCCAAGGCCACTTTCTATGGAGAAAATTTTTCAAATTTTCAGCCTCATGCTTTTGATCTTAGCCAAGCAAACTCAACATTTTCTTCATTAGGTTTAATTATGGGACCATCATTATGATAGTTGCAACTCCTTACTAAGCTGATTGCAAAATGGGTGGAAACACTATTGGAGACAACCATTCACACAAAAACTACAATAAATAGGATGGATTGTGATAAATGCAAGAAATTGGATTTATGGGTGATATGTTGATGGGTTTTCTTATGCTTTTATAGCTTGCATTTGTTCTTGGGGTTGCTTTTGATTTACCAAGACTGAGTAGTAGGTACTTACCAAGAGTGGGTATTTTTGCATATATACTTTTCATGGACCATTCAAAATTTAAGCAATTATTTTATACATGGGGTTGATATTGTGATTGTGTTATATAATATTAAAGGACGTTTATTAATGAAATTATGGTACTTTGATATTCATTGGCCACTAAAAGTTTCAAGCAATTTTCTTGTAAAAAGAATTTTAAATTTTTTTCTTAACTTAACAAAATATTTGTGAAATTAATTTCCAAACAAAAGGAATTAGGAAACTAATTTTCAAACATAAAAAAACTTTGAAATTAATTTCTAAGCATAGCAAAAAAGATTAGGAAATTCATGAACAATTAGCAAATTGTTCTATGGGCTTCCCATTGGTATTCTTTAGTTTTGTCTTAATTTTTAATTTTAACTATTTTAACATTTTATTCATTAGTTATATAGTCTTTAATAAATCCAAGTAGCATTTCAAATCAAAAGCATTATATGGAACTAGGAAATACCTTGAAAAGGAATGAAATCAGACCCCAAATAATAGCAAAATCATGACCCTTATTCAACCCCAAAATTAGCTTATCTCTCACTCTCTTTTGCAAGCATAGATAACTCACACTAGGTGACAACAACTGTGGCTAAACATTATGGTGATGAGGCTGACAACATGGATTTGTGCCCCGTTGGAACAGTGACTGGTCGACAGTGCTCATTGAATGAAAGGAAATAAATAGGGCTCTGTAGTGTGAGAAGGTTGATAAGGGAGGAAAGAATGATAGGGAAGAAGGGAATTAGAGTGGGGTGAGGGGCAGTGATCAGAGGAAAAGGTAAGAAGGAGCTTAGAAAAATAGGGAGGATTAAAAGACTAGAGGACTTAAGTGAAATGACAATGTTTTGCTTTGTGGGAGGCTAACATGAATTCTGTTAGGGTCATATCATCATTTGATGGGCCATATCAGATCAAATGGTGATAAATCAATAAAACTATTAAGAACTTATAACCCACACTAACGAAGGGACTAAAAAGTGGGACAAAGTTAATAATAGGGACTAAAATGATGCTAAATTTTTTGTGGAGGACTAATTGATACAAACTTAATCTCACATGGATAAAAATAAGATTTCAGTCAAGAAATTATATACCTTAGGTTCAAACATTTTTTTGTCATTAATGTATAAAAAAATGTGATGAACCAAAATTATAAATAATTACCATTCAATTTTGTGGTAAGTAATGAATATTGCATATATATAATACTTTATATATTATAGAATATGTTAATAAATATAATATAACTATTCTATAACTATATTAAAATTTTTGCGTGAAAGGAAAGTTAAAATGTCAATTATATGTTTTTAATTTTTTTAATAATTTTGTATACTTTTATTAGATTTAAATGAACTATCTTATTGTTATTGGTGAATTAAAAAATTAACAAATTTAAAAAATTTATGATCTCACAATTTCAAATTTTTATGGGAGAAAATACATATTACTTTTTTGAAATTTCGATAAATAATAAAAATGATATGTAAATTTTAAAATCCTACGTATTATCGTCTAAACTTTTAGAAAAAATGAAATCCTAAATGTTGCTGTTAAAAACTAAAAGAGATAGTACATGTAAATCACTTATGACTCTTGTCTTCTTTTTCTCTCCTTATTTAGCTAATGTTGTAGGACAAAAGTCATCATTTATAATCAAATGAATGAGATTTTTTTTTTCACTTTTTTCAGCAAAATGGTACAAGTGGTTCTATTTATGCTTTGCTTTAAAAAGAAATAAACAAAACCCTGTTACATTTTTATCAAAACACAAAACCCTAAATTGTATTTTAGCTGCAAATCCAAAAATCTAACCTACAATGCAAAATGTAAGTTTAACAAATGCATTCGACGAAATTAGAAGGATTTTGTATTATTTGAAAAATCAATATATGTAAGAAAAAAAAGGAAATTTTTTTTATAGAATATATAAGGTGATGCAAACTTAGTTTAGTAAAATTCAAAAATCTTATCTCAAATTTTAGAAGCAATTTCAAACACCAAATTTTTAGTTCTTTTGACTTTTTTTAAAAAATTATAGCATAAAATTTATGTTTTTTTTTTTTGGTCGACTGAATGGTAGGTTAATTTGAAAGAAATGAAGTTAAAGATTAACTTAGAAGTTACCAGTGACTCATATATGTCATTTATGTTAGTTGTAACTATAGATGATTTCACTTTTTTTTTTAAGTTTATAGGAGTAATATTTAGTACTTTGAAGTTTACATATCATTTTTATCATTTATCCAAATTTCAAGGGAATAATCTATAATTTTCCCTTTTTATTGCCAAATAATAAAGAGTTTAAATTTAATGTAATGCCAGTGTAAAATCTTTCCTACTTTACTACCACTAAAAGAGTTTTATCAATCTTTTAATCTTGTGATATTAATGAGGAGTAGAGTGAAATTGACATACACCTTCATAAAATATACATACATGTACACACATATAGTTACTATATTTTTTAAATATGAGTTTTTAAAAATACAATTTGTTTATAAAAATATTTAAATAAAAATAGTAAAAAATTAACAACTTAGGAGAGTGGTAGAAATTTTACCTATGATAGAATTCACGAACTTGAAATAGCCAACTAACAATTTAAGAAAAATAACACAAATTTCCGAGGAATTTTGGATTTTTTTTAATATATGAGTCATGTTGTTTTTAGTTAATTTTTCTAGATACGAACATGATTTCTTTGCTTCTCACGTGTGAACTCAATTTTTTGCTTGTACGATAAAAAATAATTTTTTTCCTCAATTATAATCCATTTTATTTATTTATTTTTGATGAAATTGGATGCCTACAAAATTATTATTGATCCATTTACTCTCAAACACATTCTTTTTATATAAAAACGTTAGAATTATTCTCAATGCAACAGGAGAATTTAAATAACAGACGTTTTGATATTAAGTGGTTAAATAGCACTTAATTAATGAAAAATAGTTTTTTCAACGTAAAAGCTAATGAAAATTTCTATATGAATTTATGAGATTACTATGGTCAACGTATATTTTTAAAATCAAAGAAAAAATAAATATAACTTTTTTATACGTTAAAATCAAAAGATGTCAGGATATTTTTCTTAAAATTTAAAACTCCTCAATTAAATTTACCTTAATCATTGTCTTAATTGTCCGTTCAACTGACGGGTTAAGGCAGCAAAATTGAAAACATTGCACATAAGCTAGCACGAATATCGATCCGAACCTGCACGCGGTCCTTACCGTACACATAAAATAAAATCTCACCCAGAAAGTGAAGGAACAAATGTAAGTACCACGCACTCGTTCTATTCCATTCTTTCTGCTGGTTGATCAGACTTTAGAAATGAACTGCTGAATACCAAACCCTAAGCTCGCTCAAACAGCCATCACTACAATCGCTTCTTTTGGTTTGGCAATGACTGCTTTGCTTAACTCGGCCCCTGCTTCCTCTTTTGCTTCTCGCTTCTCTGTTACCACTTCGCGTTTGGCTCCAACTGGAACTTCACCCCGTATCTCAGTGCGAAACAGCATTGTAATTCAGATTTGTTCTTCTTGCTCCGTTTTTTTAATATTTGGTGTTGTGAATTTTGGTGTTTGTGGTGATGTCGGGAAAGGTATGTTTCTTTGGGTGGTGTTGTTTTTCAGGGATTCTTTATTATTGAGACACCAGTCTGTATTTTTTTTTCGTTTTGTTTCTGCATTTTCTTCTGTTTTTATTGTTGTAGTCATAGTTTTTTTTTTCTTCTGTATTGGGGTAGGCATTTTTCTTTTTATTATTGAGCTTCCTGTATACATGTTTATACAAATTGGCATTTGTGTCAAATAGGATTGTGTTTCATTAATTCTGGAATTGTGTTTTTCTTTTGGTGCTTCTGTTTGTGATATTTCCATTCTTTGTGAATTTCTTTTCAGAGGTGTAGTCTTGTGGAGCCTTTGAACTTTGCAAATGGGAGGGCAGGTGATATAATATTTAACGGTGGAAATGCAATCCCCAGCTTTTTAGCACCAAAGCCACATATCCAAGATTTGGCTAACAAACATGATACCCGTCTTCGAATATTTTCGGGTACAGCAAACCCAGCGCTTGCTCAGGTAAGCAAGAACTCAGAAATTTAGTTGATGGGTTAAGAATTATGTCCAATTTTGATTATTGTGCTTAAGGACTAAAGTGATTCTACTGCCACCACCAATCCATAGTAAACGATACACCCCTTTTAGAGCTACTGATAAGTCATACTGTCAATTATCTAGTGGTTTTGGACTGGATGTATTTTTTTTTTTTTGGTTATTTTACTTTTAGTTGTGGTTGTACTATCACTCTAATGACTGTAGTCACTGTACTTTTGTTATTTACTTATATAGTTATATTTAAAATTTCACTTTCAAGTTATATGTAATAGAATGCTTATAGACACATGATGCATGATGTGTTGTCAAAATAGGAAATTGCCTGCTACATGGGCCTGGAACTTGGAAAAATCAAGATAAAGCGTTTTGCTGATGGTGAGATATATGTTCAGCTGCAAGAGAGTGTAAGAGGGTGTGATGTATTTCTTGTACAGCCCACATGTCCTCCTGCCAATGAGAATCTTATGGAGCTTCTGATAATGATTGATGCTTGTCGGAGGGCTTCAGCCAAAAATATTACTGCTGTTATTCCATATTTTGGATATGCTAGGGCTGATAGAAAGGTCAGTTTGTTTTTTACATGTAGCAAGTTGGAGTCACCTATGGTGTCTTTAAGGCCTAATTTTCAATTTTTAAGATTCCAGTACCTGTTGAAGTACAAAGTTTTTTAGTGTATGATGGTCTTGATTTTTGCTGCCTCATGTGTAAACTCTACTGTGCAGTACCTTTGGCCAGTGGTTTTTTTTTTTTTTTTTCTTCCTTCTTCTTTAGATATCAGATATTGAGATATTGTGTTGTTGCTGATATCTAAGTTCTCTCTTCATCTTTTGTTAATATTTGTGATGAATTTCTTTGATAAAAATTCATGTGCTTATATTTTCTTTCTCTATGCCCAGTGTATTATTCAAATTGTGTTTATTGTGAAGATAATTGTTTCTAAGCTGTAAGAATAGTTGCAATCTCATGGCAATCTGAAAACTATAATGGACACCATAAATTTTAGTAGCTCTGCAAATGTTATTGCCATTCTTGCAACAAGCTATAGAATGACATCCTCGGCTGAGATTAGTAAACATGGACCAAAAATATTGTGCATTTTATATCAGTTTACTTAAGCACTGTCTTCAACCATTCTTCCAGACTCAAGGGCGAGAATCAATTGCTGCCAAGCTTGTAGCAAATTTAATTACTGAAGCAGGTGCAAATCGTGTTCTTGCTTGTGACCTTCATTCTGGGCAGTCGATGGGCTATTTTGATATTCCAGTGGATCATGTTTATGGACAGGTAACTATTCCTGCTAATGACATATGTTATTCTAGTTTGAATATTGAAGAAGCTTGTCTAAGGTTTAGTTTCAATAGCTGAATGTAAAAATTATGGTATTAGCCACAAATTCTTAATGCTAAGCTGTCAAATAATTTGGTTCATTGGCTGATCATGTGTTCATTTGCCCAGCCTGTGATACTTGATTACCTTGCCAGCAAGACTATTTGTTCAGACGATTTGGTAGTTGTCTCACCTGATGTTGGTGGTGTTGCTAGAGCACGTGCATTTGCTAAAAAATTATCTGATGCTCCTTTAGCTATTGTCGATAAAAGGCGTCATGGACATAATGTTGCTGAGGTAGGGTCTTTTACACTCTTCCATACATGCAAACTACTGGCATGCCCCTTTTTTTTCACAGAGAGACAGCTGGCATATTCTGTATAATATAACTCCTATAACCTATTAAATAATGCTAGTCCCACAACCTTGTTTTTGAAACTCTATGCACAACTGTGTAGGTGGCAAAATGAGTTCAACTGGCCCCACTTGTTTTAAAGTAGGTGAGGCTAATTTGAGTTTGATGTGCCATGTGTGTTGTTGTTAAAATTGTTGTCAATGGTAGTTGTGAGAGTAGCACTACTCAATGTATGTTATGTTATATTGTTAATGGTGTATGTCAGTAGCCAGCCCATCTAATGGGATGAGGCTTGGCTGTTGTTGTTAACGGTGTCTGTCTCCTTTCATATACTATGTTTATGTACTTTCCCATTCTTGTAAATGCAAAATTATTATTGGTAACGTACTGTTCACATGGTTTGCTTCATCTCAATCGTATATTATTATCAGTATCGTCAAGTAAACTCATTGAAAATATATTTTTGGTGAAAAGCATGTTCAACTATGGTTAGATTGTAACCATGAGCTGTGATATCATTGATTAATGATTTGAAACTCTAGTCTAGTCTGGGCTAAAAGATAGAAACATAATGATGAGCTTTGGTCATGTAAATCTACTAGATGTAGAAAAGCTGTAGTTGTAGAAAGAAAGTGAAGATGGTCTCATCATTTTCTTGTTTCATTACTCACTTATTGTAATGTGTTGAGATATATATGGGGTTTAGTTGAGGAAGAGATATAGTGAGGCTAGAGAGAATTAGGAACAGAACTTTGATATTATAACTCAATGATATAACGGTTCAATGCAAAAGACTTAACCTTGCTTTAATTTTAACCTTGCTTTATTTAAATAGAAGACTATTAAGACACATATAACTGTTGTCCCTTTAACCTAATTACTTCTAACACTCCCTGTCAAGCTAAAGCATACAAAGCTTAGCTTGTTACATAAACTTGAGCTCTAAAAAATTAAAACTCAACTAAACATAGCTACAAAGAAAACTTGATAGACTTAAAACTTCACAAATGGCTTACGACAATTGGCAAACAATTCCCCCCTTGAACGCGAAAATCTACAAACCACAAAAACAAAACCAACAACTCCAAGACATCAAGGCAAGAAATGCTCTTGAATAGAAAAACAGAACTCAAAGCACTTGAATGGAAAAACAAAACTCAAGAACCACATCAAACCAGGTCATTACCCTTAATTTCCATCTCATCATCAAACTCTCTTGCAAGGACAATCCCATGCACTCCAAGAGGCTCATCCCTTGAACACACTGAATTCAAACAACATGGATTTAGCTCATCTACAGTGCAAGATACACTTTAAAGGGTAAAGTGGATCATCATAACTGGTGATAAGAAAATCAACAACTCAGAATTTAATAAATAACAAGTAACTAAAAAGGTAATTTTTAAACTTGTAATAATCCACTCCCTTGATTTTCTTACCAAACACTATGGTGCCTCTAAGGTGCATTTTGCACTTTAGAGGAGCCAAATCCAAACAACATAAACTAGGGAAGATTACACTTGGGTGATAGCACAATCACTAGGTTTCCTTCAAGAAGTGCCGAATCTGCTGATACAGAAATAACTTGGAAAATCCACAAAAAATCAACAAAACACCTCTCAATGTGAAACAACCAAATTCTGAAAAATGGTTCCCACACCACAAAAACATCATAATAGAGGTATCCAGGCAAGACCAGCACCAAATTATGCTCCAAATAATATCAAAACAATCAAACTGTAGCAAATTAAACTTGGAAAAGGTGACATTTTGCATGACTTAGTACTAACATGCCTAACTTGAAAGTAGCTCGCTATGACCTGGTTGTAACTCGTCTTGACTTAGTGGTGACTGTTGTGACTTGGTGGTAACTTGTCACTGACTCAGTATCAATTCGCCTTAAATAATCCTTGATTTTCATCAGAGATCCTTGGTTCTTCATCCTACTACACCTACTCTACCAAGTTGCATCGAACAGCAAATGGGTCTTAATGAAATCCATACAAAAAAATCATTTAATCACCACATCAGAAAGATCTGGCCAAAATCCACAAAGGCCGAAAGACAAACCAGAAACAGCAAATCCAGATCTGATTCGGACCCTTGACAGAGTTCTGGTCATTGTCCGTCATTGACCACCCCAAATGTTGCCAGCAAGTTGTCTGCAGCACTGCCAACCGGCAATCACCCCTGGGTTGCTCTAAAACTGTAAAATACAGAAGAAAGGATGCTGCTGCCCCCTCCTACAATTGCCCACTGGAGCTTCGCAAGACACAATCAATTTGCAGATGGAGTCACAAGATGTTGGCCACTGCATCTGCTCACTAGGTCACTGCCAACCAACACGATTGGCCACCTTCCTAGCTGTTCAAGAAGAAACACAAACACTCCAAACTTGGCACCTTTATTAATCAAATAACTAACACTGAAACGAGAATAATCCTAATTTTGTTATCAACACCAAAACAGCAATTCAACCTCTACTAGGGTTGCCGGAAGTGTGATAACCCAACAGCCAACAGGCTTGAAGGCAGATGATACCACTATGATATCATATTGTAAAATATTTTAGGTTTAGTTGGGGAAGAGATAGAGGCTAGAGAAAATTAGGGTGAGAATACTGATATTATAACTCAATGATATAATGGTTGAATGCAAAAGACTATTGTAACTCTACTCTTCTATTTATGTAGACTATGTGACTCATAAAGATGATTGTACCCTTTAACCTAATTACTTCTAACATAATTTTATAACTATTTGGGATCCTTTCTGTATATATAACCTTACACTTTGCTCTTGTTGTTTTACTACCAATTTTGATTTATTACTTTCCATTTCTTTCTTTATGTTATTATTATCCGACTTAAAAATTTCAACCTTGACCTTTGCTTTTGTTTCCCTATATTTTACATGCTCAAATAATTGTAAGACAATTCTAATTTCTTTCCCCTTTTTCTTTCTAATTGAAGTGATTCAAAAGAAGAATTACAAGATTTGGGTAAAAAATGAAGAAAAGTAAGATATTCTCCTTAACGGAAACAAAGAAAGAACCTGATTTTTAAAAAAATAAAAAAATAAAAAACCATTGCAAACAGAACTCTCCAATCTCTTTGCTTATCTGCCAGGGAGACCTAGTTGAACAGACTATGAGTTGACCAATATAGAGAAGCCAAGAAAAATTTTGTTGTCCCAAAGCTAGAGTAAGGGCAAAGGTTGTCCTTTTTAATTTTGCACATTGCTCTCCAACTAAAGAATACCAAAGGACTGCATACATAGCATACTCCATACTGCCATAAAGTTTCCACCTAAACATTTGAATTTAAATAATAGGAATGCTACAGGCATAGTTGTAAAAGGAGTGCCATGGTTCATGCCATGGCTCATGGCTCACACCTCACAACAGCTATGGCATGGCGATTTTCTGCTGGCACACACCATTTACGCCTTAGCGCAAGGTGCACAGCGCATGCCATTTGTGTCTTAGGGATTTTTTCTTTAGAAAATTGGATTTTTGGACCAAATCTGAAAAGCCCAATCCAAAGATGTCCTAAGCCCAGTCCAACTAGTCTTTGCTGCTTATCCTAAAACACATCAACCTTTCTTTAATCAAAAGGAACACACAAAGTCAAGCTTTCAACGCACAAACAAATAGCCGAGAGTTTAACACAGACAACTAAAAAGGACACACTTAGATGTTTCTAGAGCATAAACAAAAAGTGAGGAGGGATGACTTATAGATGTTTCTAGATTTATATAATGTTGCCTTTCTATTACTTAGGATTTTGCTGTATGTTTTATGCTTGACATGTGTGGATTTGAATGATTCTCACGTTGCATAACATTAATTTTTGTACTGCATTTTTTCACTTATATTTGTTATTTAATTTTTTCTTATTGTCAACGAATATATTATTAAATTATAAAAAAATTCATGTCTTGCACCATGGCGCATGGTACGTGCCATGCGCCATGGTTCTAGAAGCCCTAATCACTATCCTGCACCATGCGCCATAAATAACAATGGCTACAGGCTAGGACCCAAGATTCCCCTGGTCATTAGTTTAATTTAGTAGTCCACAAATCCATGAACAAGTTAAAATAATCAGCCAATAATAAATAAGTACCAGGCCATATAACAAACTTGGGAAAATCCCTCAAAGTATGCCCAAACATGTTCATAAACTAATATGTGTTAAGAAGACGCAGACAGCAAATTTTAAAGCATTTAATTTTGGCCCACTATCATTGTAAATAGATTTACACTATCACTAAACTGGTTGCTTATAAAAATAAAACCACTAGAGTAATTAAGAACTGTTATTAACAGTAAAGTTGTTTTAGCAATTTTTTTAATATGTGGCAACATGTGGTTTGGTGATAGTGTAAAGCACTTCTCTATTTGTGCACCAAATACTGAATCCATTACTCGAGTTTGGCTTTGCCCTTTCTATACGGTATAATAGTATTTCCCAAATCCCAAACCTTCCTGGCATCTTGTATGATGATCTATTTGCTGTTTTTGTAACTTGAAAGTTTCCTTGAACCATCCCCAATGTTCTTCTTCAGTACAGAACAGGTTGTCTCATTTCGTCAGATTGTATTTGATGTCCTAATTTTAAATTGAAGCATCTCGTAGGTTCTCTGACTGCACTGGATCTCATCTTGCAGGTGATGAATTTGATAGGGGATGTGAAGGGAAAAGTAGCTGTTATGGTTGATGACATGATTGATACCGCTGGTGAGTCTGTCCATTAATCTTGATATGATCAAATGACATCCATGTACTTTCTCATTTCCCTTTGGTAAAAATACTGGATCACTCTTCTCAATATTACACTTGCAATGATCAGCCTTTTAATAGTGAAATTATATCATTTTGAGTTAATAGAATCTCTGTCTGTCTGTCTCTGTTTTATTCTTTTGGGTTTCTTGGGGCACATAACTTAGAATAAACAAGAGATCTGTTAATATGAACAGCTAAGTTTGTGGGCCCATTACATAGCATGTGTGATGTGTATGTCAAAGTGAAGATAAAGTTTCAACTTATCATTGTCTTATCATAGGATATGTTCTGAAATGGAATGTAGTAGGATTTGAATGCAACATCAGGCTAATTGAGAGTGGATATGGCGGCTCATACTTGGAAGGATGAGTAATCCTTTGCTTGCAAATGACAATCTGAGACCAAGTTGAAAGTAATGGTGGAATGTAGGTTTTAGCATATTGGTAGGGCTTAGAAATGGTGCAGCCTCTAATTTAAGGTTTAATTAACGGAAAACTGAAACTGACAAGGTTAGAAAACCAGGAGAAGATTACAAAAATGATAAGCTGATCCACTCAATGATAATGTTCCTTTCGATATCATTCATTGTAAACACTGACACTTATCTGATAATAATTTACTAATTCTCAGTTAACTTTTATCCTGTATCTAGCCACTGTCACATCTATTCTTATTGACACATGGTGACATTGATGGCAGTGTCATTCCTGCTTATGCCTCTGCTATAAGCACTGTAGCAATGACCTCAAATGATTTTTGCCATGATCTTAATCACCTATATTCCCAACATTATCACTAATCTATCTAATGATAGTTCTTTTCTTTGATGTAGGGTTTGTATCATCAATGACACTTCTTAAAACACAGTAGATTTGATAGGCACCTTGACTTAACAGACAAATTATTTGTCATGCATAAGTTTGACAGGACCTTTTTTTTTTATGGCCTAGTTCTATTGTTTTATGCTTGGATGGTCATTCTGCTATGTGCATTAATTTACTGTGCGGTGGTAAATTAAAATGAATTTCATAGCTGATAAATGATAGTCATATCCTTTTCATTTGGTGTTTCTTATCCAATTAATTGTAAATTCTTCTTGCATTCCTGCATATGTAATATTTTGAGAGGATCAGCATTGCCAATATAATAGCGTATCTGCCTTTTGTGCAATTTTCTTAGGATGAGGTCAGCTTGTAAAAGTTTCTTGATTGCTTATGCAATAATTTGTCCTTTGCTTTAGCTAAATTATATCATTTTGCTCCTAAATACATTTTACCATTTGTCTTATAGGGACTATTACCAAAGGTGCGGCTCTGTTGCATCAAGAAGGTGCAAGAGAAGTATATGCATGCAGTACACATGCTGTTTTCAGGTATATTCTCCTTTCGTTTGCATTATGTCTAATGATTTGTTGCCAGAAGGCAGAAGCTATAATCATGTGAATAGCTCCTTTAATTAGACTAAATTATTATCTGATAACATCCTTTGAAGTTCCTTTTTTTTTTTCCTCTTGTTTAAGTTCTTCTACAGTTATATGTGAGTGTTATGTTCGTTACATTGGGTAGATGAAATGAGAAATTAGTCAGCAAAGGCTTCTATAAAAAGGTTATGTACTACATGTTTTGATTTCTGGTGTTCTTGGTGCACTTCTTTGAATTTGCACTGTGCAGTACTTTTGCATTTCACTTTATTCTGCTACAGTGAAGTATTAGTGAATAAATTATGATAAAAATATCTAATTGTATTGGTATCAAGGTTGGTTGTCTGACTTGCACTTTGGGGAAGATAGAATTTTGTTAAATTTTCATATGCCCTCCTTCACAGATTTATGAGGTTGTTTCAGTGTTGAAGGTCAATTAGGCTAAACGTCGTTTTGTGTATTAGGTTGGACTATAATTTATAATTTTTAACCTAATAGATGCCATTACACCTTGAGTACAGATATTGTCTAGATATATTTGATATTTTGTTATTCCGGTGTTTTCTCTTATAAATCCTTCTAATTGCTTATGCACTCTTTGAATTAAAAGTTGCTTTTTCCTTCTCTCTGGAAATCAAAGATGCTCTTTTCCTTCAAGTTTTTTGTATGGACTGCAACACATAATGGAACTTATACCATGATTTGTAGTAAGTTCTGGTGGTGGCATATATTGTTTCTTTCAGTAGGTGCATGATATATTGTACTTGTTAATTACTCACTCTGTATATGTAATGATCTAAAATCTCATATAGAATAATTAAGAGAGAAGCAGAGGAGAGTTGGAGTAGGAGGAAGGGAAGATGGGAGGCAGAGAGATATCAGAAGAAGGGAGAATCCCAATTCATTTAACAATCCAACCGAATGACATATAATGTGTGACACTTCCTTATATCAGTTCACTACTAAGATCAAAGTCTGCTAAGTTGGCCCCAATTAAGTACCTAATATTTGGGCCCAATATACTAAAAGGAAAAACTACAATAAAAGAAAACAATTGAAACTATACATATTTTGGCTGCACAACAATACTCCCCCGTTGGAACAATCCTTTTCCTTAAGGGTTGGATATTGGATAACTCCCTTAGCATCTATACTAGGTTCGAACTTAGTCAACCTTCATTCTGTCACTGGGGTAGCTTGCCATTATCTCCTTAAACGTCTTCACTCTTTCATGCCATTTTATACAAGAACAATAATACTGCAATTAATCTTCTACTAGAACATTCTGTCAACACCAGTACCTTGAAAACCAATGACACACATCCTGAATTTCTCGCCATTATTATTTTCTTTGGATGATGTGGGTTGAGAAACAATAGCTTGATTTGCTTCCTTTAAAGCACATTCGATATGAAATATATTTTTAATATTAGAGAGAATTTCATGAGCACCAAGGAACTCCAATGTCAGGTGCTGGTGTGCAAGGTTTAGCATAACAAAGGCAGCAACTGCTCCCATGAAGTTTAAGTGTTATGAACTTCTAACCATATACTTTTGAGATATGAATTTGGTTTCACCATCTTCCAAGTATCCCCTTTCTTCTTCCCGAAGTTTCATTCCATCTATGGTATATCTGTCACAAAAGAAGTTATGACACTGACAAGTAGGAATATTCCAATCCTTGTTACTTGGTTGAGCAGTGCTATATAAATTCTTAAAACTGCGTCTGCAAGATCTATTAAGGTCCCCTTTGGCTAAGCTTATCGGAGCTTATTTATTGTGTTAGTGAATAGGTTAGTTAATGTGATAAGCCTATATAGGATAAGTGATAAGACTATGTAGGTTAGGATAAATGGTAAGTCTAGATCTATTAGAGTCCTATTAGAACTCTATCTCTTGTACACATCTTCATTATAAAT
>JANHAO010014626.1:0-15223 GCA_026873985.1 Saraca asoca
AGCACTTCCTACCCATTCATAGAGAAGCTCCTGCTTTTGTTGAGCAAGCAACTGAACAGCAGATCCTTGTGACTGGTATTAAGGTAATTTGTCCCTTCTGCATCTCCCCCCCCCCCCCAAAAAAAATTTTTCTGTTTATCTTTTATCCTCATGTTTTGGAAGGCTAGTTAGCTCTAATGTTTGGTATGTATGAATACCAATTTAATGTGTTCTGCTCTGCTTATGTCCTACAGGTTGTTGACTTACTTGCACCGTACCAAAGAGGAGGAAAGATTGGGTTGTTTGGTGGTGCTGGTGTCGGAAAAACAGTGCTTATTATGGAACTTATTAACAATGTTGCTAAGGCCCATGGTGTGCCCTTTAAATGTTCTTGGTTTGTTAAAATGTTACCTTTTCCTCTCTGCTGCTCTTTCTCTTTGACCGACCACTGTTTGCTTTGATTAGGTGGTTTCTCTGTGTTTGCTGGTGTTGGAGAACGAACCCGAGAGGGCAATGACTTGTACAGAGAAATGATTGAGAGTGGTGTCATTAAGCTTGGTGAAAAGCAGGTGAACAGAATGTGATTGGCAGCAATATTATATTTTGTGATACTCAATCCTTGTATTTTCCATCTACAAGTTTGTTAACTGTGCAATTTTCAAGATATCAGAGTGAAAGCAAATGTGCTCTTGTCTATGGTCAAATGAATGAACCTCCTGGTGCTCGCGCCCGTGTTGGTCTTACTGGGCTTACCGTGGCCGAACACTTCCGTGATGCTGAAGGGCAAGATGTGCTTCTTTTCATTGACAACATTTTCCGGTTTACCCAAGTAGGGACCTGTTTGACTTTTTATTTTTTTAATCTTTTTTTTTTTCCATCTCTTTGTTTATACAACCATTGCACATGTTACTCTGATCTATCTTACAGGCCAATTCAGAGGTGTCAGCTTTGCTTGGTCGTATCCCATCCGCTGTTGGTTACCAACCAACCTTGGCTACTGATCTTGGCGGTCTGCAAGAGCGTATTACAACCACCAAAAAGGGTTCTATTACCTCTGTCCAAGCTATCTATGTCCCTGCTGATGACTTGACAGATCCAGCTCCTGCTACAACCTTTGCTCACTTGGATGCTACAACTGTGTTGTCACGGCAGGTTTGATTGTGTTATATGAAGTTGCTGCTGCATTGATGTTGCCAATGCCATCTATTAATTATTTTGGTTTTGCAATATGTAGATCTCTGAGCTGGGTATCTACCCTGCTGTTGATCCTTTGGATTCTACATCTCGTATGCTTTCTCCACATATTTTGGGTGAGGATCACTACAATACTGCACGTGGTGTACAGAAAGTCCTTCAGAACTACAAGAATCTTCAAGATATTATTGCAATTTTGGGAATGGATGAACTCAGTGAAGATGATAAATTGACTGTTGCCCGTGCACGTAAAATTCAAAGGTTCTTGAGCCAGCCTTTCCATGTTGCAGAAGTCTTCACTGGTGCTCCAGGAAAATACGTAGATTTGAGGGAGAGCATTAACAGTTTCCAGGTATTTTCCCCCCTCTATCTCATTTTGCAATTATTCAAATTTTCTTCTTCTGCATCAACTGTACTTTCTTGCCTTTCTCTTTTCTTCTGTCATGTGCTTAATCGACTGGGTGGGGAAATGATTTCCTTTACCTACCCATTTAGATCCCTATTTATGCTCAGGCTATATATCATTGAAGTTTGGTTCTTGTCTTTACAGTTTCCAGTACGATGCATGAAAGGACTTTTGTGTTCCATTATGTTGTCTATTTTATTTTCACTGTATGTTCTGTAACAAAAAAATATTTTATCTGTAAATTGAAGGTTATAGGAACTGTAGTTTCAAATGCAGTGCAGGTTATTGGATCAACTCACGGGAGTTGATAAATGGTTGTAGAATTTCTTTTGACTTCTTTACAAATTGTGGTTGTTGAATTTCTTTTGACTTGGCTTGCTTATGGGCATTGTAGAAACAAACCCCTCCTGAGAGTAAAAGACTTGTTGAGTTGTTGTCTTTGGTGATATAACCGATGTGTTTTGGTTATGAATAGTTGCATTTGCCCTGTCCTACTGTCACCAAATAACATGCTTTTTTGGTTTTTGTACTTAGCCATGGATGATTATTGATCTATTGTATTTTCTCGTTCCGTGATTGACAGGGTGTGTTGGATGGTAAATATGATGACCTTCCAGAGCAATCGTTTTATATGGTTGGAGGTATTGATGAGGTCATTGCTAAGGCAGAAAAGATTGCCAAGGAATCAGTATCTTAAACCACATATACAGCCCTGGTGCCCCCATCTTCTTAATCCTTTTTGATAATTTCAGATAATTAATAATTTAGGTACTGTTGGCAATGCCAAACCCCAAATGACAGTTTTTCATTTTTTGGTATCAAGTTTGTCAGGGTATCCCATTTCTGATTTTAATCTTGTTTCCTTGAGTGTGGAAGCGAAACAATGAAGCCTTGGCTCACTGCCCCTTTTTTTTTGGTTTGTTTTTTACTTAATAAGGGGAAAGAGCAAGAGGACATTTACATTTTTACCTTCCTGGTTGAGGATGTTGGATGCATCAGTATTAAAAACTGTCCCATATAAAATGTAGCTTGAATTTTTGCTTGACTGGTCCTCATGTTTATGGCTGGTCCTGAGTTAACTCCTATTGATAAGCAGTAGCATATAAAATATTGTTGGCCATGAAACACTTCCGAAGGTGGAGGGACCGCAGTTGAGTTTTGTGTCCTCCATGGCTAGTGAGTTGACTTTTTGGTCTGTTTGGACTTCGGATGGGAGAAAATGGATATGGAGTTATTTTCAAAAAATGTAAAGGTAATCTTATATTTTCTTTGCTCTTCCTTCAATTTTCAGTACACCCAAACAGATCATTGAAGTTAAAGCAAAAAGTCAGGATGCCATTGTAGAAGCTGGAGATGGAAATTTCCTAGAGTAACCCAGCAGATAATCAAGCATCTGTATTAAACTTGAGGCTTTTGGAGGAAGGAAAATTGGAAGGAAAGAAATTGAGGGTGAAAGGTCTTTTAAATATTTTAAATTCAAGGGGGTAGTCATTCATGTTATTCTATTTTCTTCTTATTTTCCTGGCTACCAAACACATTAAAGTCTGGTGGCTGATAGCTGACTATATTAGTGTATCCTCGGCTCACATCAGATGCATGTGTCGCCAGTTTTATCAGTCTCATTTACTAGCGACCTTTCGATTCTTGCTTGGATACTTCTTAACAGTAAGAACATGTTTTAAGCAAGAGCATATGCAATGATTAACATAATCTTGTGAAATAAGTGTGTCAACTCTAAGAGGGGAAAAAAGAAAAATTAGTGTGAACTTTGGATGCAACTGATTGCCTTAAATTATGTAGTTCTGTAACAATTTGATGGGATGTAACTTGTGATTCATCCAGGAAACTTACTGGATTGTTTCAATACTTACAATTTTGATCTCGCTCCGCAGATTGTTATTTAATCAAAACCTGTATTTCTGATTAGCAGGCTTGGAATCTTACTAGGAAAATGAATCATTTGAATTATATGATCTGAAAAGATTTTCGCTAGCAGGAAAAACTTTAGCCTGCCTTTTGCTGGATTTTTTTAAATAAGTTACTTAATATGAACATGTAATGATGCACCATGTGTCATTGTAAAAACAAATCTAATTAGTGTACAGCTTTCTGCAATTAAAATGATAACTGAATGATTTGAGACATGATTGCCATCAACAATTAGGAGGCCATCTATTGTTTGTCTGGCGGAGTCATTGTGATTAATCTATGGTTCCACTCCTATGTTGGTTTTCTGAGTTAGATGCATTGCTTTCCTTGCCTGCAAGAAAATAAGAACCAACAAAAGAAAAATCAATTGTAGAATTGGTTTGATATCAGCACAATGATGGTAATGTCTCTATAATTGCCAACTACACTTTGACAATATGTTGGGTTCTTATTCACATGTATTTATTCAAGGAACTGATATTTACTTGAGCATTGGAATATGCTTACCTCTTCATCCCAATCAGTACATGCATTTACTGTGATGAGTGCTATCCCTTGAATGGAAAGTCCACATATAATTCCCATCCAAAGGCCCTGCCATTTCCAATTTTCATCATTTTAGTAGTGCCTAGATACAATTACAAACAATACATTGGATCAATAGGATATGGATTCCTCCCATACTAGAGGGCGTCACGTAAGAGAAAGAGAGAGAGGAATGAGAAACAGGGAGGGGACCCCTTCTCTTTTTCTCTCCTGTTGGACACTCCTCCAAAATGGAGGAAGTCCAAATCTGGATCAATAACACATCTTTCTACATTTTCTTTTCTCTGGTTACTGGTCTAAAGATTTTCTCTATCTTCTCTTTTTATGAAAGTACTATAATCAATTTTTGTAATGGAATAATAATACTATTTTTTTTTTCTTTACTTTCAATATTTTTTATAACCCTGTGCATATGTGATATGATACATACTAGTGAGAAATAGACCAACCTTGCCTCCAATATGCAAAATGAAAGCAAATAGGACAGCAGAAGGAATCCCCACAACATAGTAAGCACCAAGGTTTATAAAAGCACATAGATTTTGCCAACCACACCCTCTTGCAGCTCCTGTAGTGGCCAAAACAGATTGAAAGGAAGCCATTAAATTAAGCAGTGAAAACTGGAGCTTAAATTTGATCCCTATGATTGTAAGACTTATTACATTATCGATCAAAGAAGGTGCTACTTCATTGAAATGTTATTTTAAAACGTGACAACATGTGATTGAGTGGTATAATACTGTAAAACTCTTATACACTGTCACGCATTAAAATTAAATCCTTTTTCAGATCACATAATTTCATTGTTATGAGAAATTAGAACCTGAGAGCACACATTGGAAGCCATCAAGGAAGTCAGATAGTGCCAGAAGAGGCATCATCTTGGCAACATATATTATAACTTCATCTTCATTACTATAGAGCTTGCCCCAAACATTTCGTATCAAAATTGTCAGCAGTCCTACTGTTGTGCCCTCTGATATGGCAATTACAATCATCACTCGGAGAGCCAAAAGCGCACCTTTCGCATTCCCAGCACCCAGTTCATTTGACACTCTTGTGCTTCAGCAAAACCATACAACTAAATCATGTCACAAAAGGAGATATACTAAAAAAAAAGTGACTACTTTTTTAACACTTTATTCCCACTAACCTTATGGCACCACCAAGACCAACAGAGATCATATAGACCATCCAACATGTATTAAGGCTGCAAAAATATAAGCACATGTTAATCAATGAAGGAATTTCCATTTTTCAATAAATCAATTGCTTTACTAGACACTGATAAATTATAGAAAGATGTTCATCAATTGCATTTGGTCTGTTTGGAAGCAAAGGAAATGAGGAGGAAGGGAAGAAAAGAGGTGTGATTTTAGGAAGTTAATTTCTTCTGTTTCATTTCATTTTCCTTGCTTTCAAACAGATTGTTAATTCTTCATTTTCTTTTTCTTGGGCGGGAGGAAGTCTCAAATTTTTGGTTTACCTTATTGATAATACTGATGTCTCTAGTTGTGGATTTGGCAGAAGACCTGATAGAAGAACAACCATCTCAAAGGACCAATATTCAAAACTGTACTAATGACAAAAAGAAAGGGGTTTTAGCAACTATCACGTAAGTTAGAAGGGGCAATAGAAAGAGCCTATTGTTTGCTACAAAGTAGAGACTTTTGTAGTTGCATTGTGTCTCCCTAATATCCTCTTGCTTTTCAATTTTCCTCCACAGATTGGATAATGAAAACCCTGAATTTGGAAAGAGATGAAAAATTTTCTCTCTAGTAGTTATGAAAAAATGGACTATGTTATATGATATTACCAGTTTTCTTACCATTTGTGCTAGGAAAATACTGGTTTTATTCGTCTTCATTCACTCAATTTCACTCTATTAAACGTAGTTACTTGTGAGCTTTATTGTTGGTCCCACACTCTGCTTCCCTGATAGTGCTGTGTTTTTGCCTAGGAGACTATAGCCACCCCAAAATTTCTAAAATACAAGAACTTCCTAATATTTTTTGAAATTTTGTCACAAAACTAAAAAATTAAAATATTTTCTTGAAGGTTCTTCATAATTTGTACCTTAATCCCTTGGAGAATTTTTCTCCAGCTTCTCCCTCTCTATGTTTAATTGAGTGAAACTTTGTGAATGAAAATGAGTAAAATTAACATTGTTGTTCTTTTTATCGCCTGCATGGGAAAAAGGGAAGAGTGGTAGACAGGAATTACCAGATCATAATTGCTGAAGGAACTGCAAGCTTTATGAAGCTGAGAACATCATTCAAGGCCTCACTTGAGAATCCATTCCAAGTTTTCGCACAAGCTGATGCAAAGTTTATATAAATTGCCAACAGAACTACATTAACCCAATTGGACAAGGATATTGCCAAGGCTGCTCCTTTACTTCCTAATCTAAACTGAAACACAAAAACCCAACAAAACAAAACATGCACCAATGTTGTAACTCCAGAGCTTATAAGCATTGGGCAAACATTGTTCTGTGTCTGCAGAAATCTGTTGAGGCATTGAAGGAGCCCGAAGGCAAAAAGGCTTGGAATCATCCACTGATTGAACGTTCCCGCTTCGTTTGATATGTCACGGTTCTGGCCGACTGCTATGAGAATGTTGGTTGTGCAAAACCAGATTACTGATAAAGGAATGCTCATGCCTAGGAGGACAAGCATTGCTCTTTGTGTGTGAACTCCTAGCATGTGATACTGTTTGGCTCCAAAGGCTTGGCCACATAGTGTTTCCAATGCACTTCCCATCCCTAACTATAAGGAAAAAGTGTAGTGATTGTACAAAGACTGGAATTTTCTAGTTTGATTAATTTTTCTTACAACTTGTAAGGGAGATCATCAAGACAGCATGACACTTTGATCAGCTGAAAAATCTTATTTGATTTGTAATATCTTAACATTTTTGGTCCATTTAATAAAATTAATAGATAAATCAGAGTTTTAAAAATCATATTGAATCAATCAGTTCAGTAGTAAACCGATTATTAATTTGATTCAAGTGATACCTTAGACACCCCCTACCAATTAAACTTATTACACTCAAACAAAAAAGCATTAGGAAGAAAGAAATGTATAGATTTTTTAATAAGGATACTAATTTATTATCATTTTATTTTGTAGTAGGGTTTATCAAGTAGATGATATCATGTTTAAAAGAGATAAGGGTAGATTGAGAAAGAGAGAAACCATAATAAACAATTACCAAAAACTTTATTAAATCAGCATATCATATTTTGGTATTTATATTTTATGTATCTGTGCCAGCAATCAAAACGCTCACTTTTATAGAAATATGTTAAAACACTAACATATTCCATTATTGTACCTATATCATGATTCTACATGCACTACCTTTTTTTTTTTTTTCTTTTCCTTTTAACTATGACTCAAAATATGATCTTTGATCAAGCACGATAACCTTTAATAATTTAAGTAGGTAATCTCATCTAATGAGATAATATTTGATTGTTGGTGGCTTTATCAAAAACTGGTATAGAAAGTCTGAGATTCTTAAGATACATAAAAAATTGAAAGAAAAAAAAATGGCACACTTACCAAGACACTAAAACCAGTGACTGAAGCAAAGGAGGATCCCAAGGAAGCACCTGAAAGAGGCAATTTCCCAAGATGGCCAACAAACATTATAGATATCACTTGCAGGCTATATTGCAGCAGACTCACTGCAACAAGTGGGCCTGCTAGCCATAGTTGCCTTTTTGCTTCGTCGATAATGTCTTCTCTGCAGCAGTAACTTCTTTGTTCTGCTGTTTCAGCATCCAATTCATGGCTTCTTTCTTGGTTTGAACACAGTGGAGTTTCAAGACCAGATTTTCCTCCTCTTTTCATCTTCAAATAGGGAAAGAGCCAATTTCCACCACTAGTTGTATTTGTATTTGTATTTGTGTATGTTTTGATAAAGACTATAACATATAATAGCGACCAGTGAACAAATCTATCTTAATTATTATCAATTTTAAAACTATTAATATTATTAGTACAACTTATAAGAAGACAAGTAGTGATTACGTGTTAGGCAAAACCAAATTATTGATGGTTAATTAATTTTACTTAGCATACATGTCAATTGTTTAAGATGACAATCAACAGCAACAGGACAAATTAAAACATGATATATAAATAACATAATATGTATACTCCTGTTGATGAGTTGTGATTGGTTGCTAGATTTTTGTTATTTAATTTAATTCAATAAAAGGTATAATGGATCTAAATTCTAATCACATCGTGAGATGCACCTACAATAGATGGTGCAGCTACCACATTTCGGAGTATATTTAGACTATATTAAACGATATTTTTTATATTAGTTTGTAATTTTTCTAATTTACAATAACATCGTTATTTCAATTATATTTTAGATTTATAATATATTATTATTATCATCATCATCATTGATAAGATATAGTGAAGTGATTTTTGAATAATTTTGTGTACACAGAACTAGTTGATCTCTATTGTGCAGTTAAAGACATATAATCTATGCTAGTATTAAACAGAAATGCTGAATATTCTGAAATTCAATAATATTGGTCTAAATTTTAAGTTGAAAAGTGTTATGGCCACACCCAATTTAAATGTCAATTTCCCACAACACTAATAGGGGCTGTGGTAAACTGTAAATCTATATTTGGATGTCAATTTAGCAAAGCCCTTTTAAGTTTCCCCGCAAAATCATCAATGGTGAAGGAATTGGTTTCTTAATTCAGGGCTTGAACTGGTTGATTCTCTGTCCAAATATATAGCAGTCCAAGACCCAAAGGAAAACAATATTTTGTATTGCAATTTTATGTTAATAATTTTTTTAATATATTGGAAATAGTTCTATGATTAACCAAAAGAAAAAAAGAAAAAGAAAGGAACATTTTAGATTCCATGCATCTTTAAGTAAATAAAAAATATTTATTTACTGGAATTGTTTCCCTGCTCTATGAAAGGAATACTTTCAGTTTTTTCACTGATAGATGTTATCAAATCATTTCCTGCGTAACTAGAAATGTTACTTTAGCTACAAAACATATAATTTATTTGGAGAAAGTTACGAGAAATTCAATCAATCACTTAATTATTATTATTGTTAGAAAAATATTATTGATATAATTTTTTATATCTAATTTTTATGTGAAATGATCAAAAGAGTGATTAAATGTCAAAATTTAAAAAAATCAAAACTCATAGTTCATCTATATTCGAAATGTATATTGGTTATATTATAAAAATATGATTGTGAGCTATCTTTTTAAAACATTTTGATCTAGTTAAAATTTTTAAAAGAATAAATCTATTCCCACACGAAAAAAATGAATATGGGAATACCATATACTATAATAGAGAGTATGGAATCCATAGTGTAGCCTAGCTCTTTTGTGAGAGAATGTGCGAATCCAAGTGAAAAATAGGATGTAAGAATAGCAAAACTCTTATTAAAATATTTTTAAGTTATCTCATGAAAAGTTTAAAAAGAAAAAGGTATATTTATTAATTAAAGTCCTTGGACCTTTTTTGATACTTTTAAGCTTTCAAAACTTCAATATTTCAATTGTTTAGTATTTGAAGTATCTATTCTTTTTTTATTCTTCTTAAATTAAGTATGATGAGATCTTTCATTTCTTTACTTTAACGTTTGCTCTTCTTTCATTTGGACTTTCCTATATATATCTAATTTATTATGATAAATGATTGAAATATGTAAAATTTAACAAGTTAGTATAAGAATAGGCAAATGCTTATTATTAAACTTGTATAAGATACAACACTACTAGAAAGGACAAGAAAATGACATAGGAGTTATACTTTTGAGTCATTTTGTCCACACAAACCTTGGCCTTCTCTATTTTGCCATTGCCACACAATTGCTATGCACCATTGCCATTAGCCTCCATTTTTTCCTTTTAGCCAATCTCTTTTACTAAACCCTTTTTTTATAACATCCTTTACGAGCAAGATTAAACTAGGATAAGTCAGACTAATACAAAATGAGTTAGAGTAAGTTTTAAAACTCAAAATCTAGATTGAGAAAGGATCACAAGACGGGTTGGATTGAGGTTTTGGGCCATGAACGACTTAAGGTCCCGAGCTAACTAGTCGATCAGTTCCAATAAGTGGTTGACCGGTCGATACAATCTCACAAGGTTAACCGGGCATGCATGGGTAGGTTAACCAGCTGCCTCTGCAAGCCTATATAAGGAGTTACCTCTATGATATTTTTCATAACTCTCATTTGCAATTGAGTAGCTCCTAGAGAGTATTGCTCAGCTAAAAATGGTTTAGGTTTGCACTTTATAAAGGTGTGAACCTAAGATAAAAGGTTTTGACTTAGAAATGTCAAATTCTTTCTTTAAGTTTTTTTCTTCTTTAGTTTTTGATTTCCCTTTTGATTGTTGCAGTTTTCCCAACAATCAAAGGTACATGTCAAAACTAGGGTATGTGCTCTAAGGTTAGTTTTATGAGATTTCTCTTCTATTAAGATGAGTGTGGTTTTCTACTTTTATGGCTTCATTTTATTTGTAAAATTATTATTTTTGAAATTAGCCCAAAAATGTTTTCTAATTGTTAGGAAAATTAGAAGAAGAATTAGATAAATATTTTAAGCCTAACAATTAATTAGAATTATTAGGTATGCTTGCCTTATGTTCTAAGATTATGTATACAAGGTTGGGAAAGGCTTAGATTATAACCATAAGTTAGATTTAATGGCCTCATAATTAATTAATCAATTGATTGGTAAAGCCAAAACAAGAATTAGGCTAATAGAAAGCTATCAAGGTAAGAAAGGGTAAGATAAACATAGATGGGCTTAAAAATGTTCAAGGATGATTGTGATTGCTAATTGGCATAGAAAAATGGATATTAGAGAACTTATGTGCATCAAGAGATATATATGGTCACATAGTTGGACATGAGGCTTGTGATATGTTGGTCACCCATAGCGACAAGAGGTCCTAGGATAGGTGCAATCAAGAGCAACTTTATAAGAAATGTTATGTATGGTCTTAAGGGATAAACCCAGTCAAAAGTTATAAGTTATATGTTCAGTAGACATCGCTTCTACCAATAATCCAATATGTTAGTATAATTTACATGTTTATTTTGCAGGGATAATGAGCAGAGTCCTTGCTTGACATTTTATAAGTATGTTATGATAGTAGATAATGCATGATCATTCAGTTAGTTTAGATCAAGAAAAGTTATGATTATGAGAAGAAAGTCTTATGACTATGAATTTACGAATTTATTTACATATATGTATGTCTATAACTACATGTATATGTTATACAAGCTTTATAACCAAAAAGGACTTTAACCTAAAGGAGGGTAGAAACCCTCACTTCATTTAGTACATTGTGGTTGTATTCACCCTTTATTTTTACATTTTTCAGATGCTTAGTGTTTCGAGGATGTTGATTAGGTAGGACTCCCTTCTACTTACTAGAGGTAAGAAACACATTTTAGCATATGGTTTGTTAGAGTAGAGAGCTAGCAACCTTCTAGGCCGACTCTATCATTTATAAGTTATGATTTCAGAAACATTTCTTTCTTTATTTCAATTTATTTATGTTTCCACTGCATACAATACTTTAAGATGGTTTTGAATTAAAGTGTGTACATCATTATTTGAATTTTCCTCAGTATTTAATAAAGGGTTTTTATTGCATATGGGTTATGAGCCATGAAGTCAAGGGTCACTTTAGGGTGATTCATGCCAATCACGTTCTCTAGAACTAGTGATGTGACAAGTTGGTGCCAGAGTTCTGGTTATGTCTAACTAGCTTTAGGGATGAGTTGGGTTAGGAAATGATAAGTATGCCCGGGAGTAGTTATCATTATCTAGGATCCACTTGTCCATACTTATTACATACTTATCCGCATCTTAGAATGACCTATCCATGATTGCTTAGATTTTGTTTCTCTCATAACATTAGAATGAAATGGCTCCTATAATGTGTTATAGGCGGATTAGAGAACCAAATGAAAATAAGAATCAGGAGTCAAATTTGCCTCCAAATCCGTAGATGGGTGGGCAGAGAGGAACTTGTGGAAATGACATAGCTGTGAGATTCACTCACTTACAGACTGAGTGGATTAGTTACAATGAAGCATGTAAGTGTTGGTTCATAATAAGACCCAAAGAGAGGGACATGACGAGCTAGTACACTAGGAAGAGGAGGTTGTAGCACCATCGCCATCTCCCTTGACCAGGAACACTCATATCATGGACTTCCTTTGCCTTAAACCTATGACGTTGCTGCGTGATTATCATACTTAGGATCCACAAGAATTTCTAGAGCAATTGAGAGAATATTGGAAGTAAGTGGATGTCCCCTACACAATATTTAGATTTATGCTAGAAGGATTAACATTACACTAGCATAAGGCCTAGTGTGATAGCCAAGGGCTAGGAGTCTTCCTTGAAGTAGGGGATAACTATTAAGATGCATTTTTATAGCATTTTTTACCTAAGAGTATAAGGGAAGTGAGAGTTTGAGAATTCTTAGATTTGAAAATGATACTGGAAATGATGATAACTGACTACACCTCTCGGTTCAACAGCTGTCTCATTATGCACGAAGCTTAATCCAAGACACTAGGTTAAGGATAGATCGTTATGTGCAAGGTTTGCCAAACCCGTACTTCATAGTCATCATAGTTGACGACTAGACTAAAATGCCAGATGCCATGAATAGGGCCTTGCATGTAAAGCTGACAAAGAAAGAACATGAGGCATTTGAAATGTAACTAAAGGACAAAAAGCAAACAATAAGCAAGTTTGATGGAAATAATTATCACCAATAGATAAGAGGGAACATTAAGAACCTAGTAGGAGGAAACCACAGCCGATGCCATAAGAATTCCAAGTTAGTGGGATCTAAACAATAAGGAGCTAGACATGGTGAAGTCAAGAAATCATAGACTTTTATTGCCTCTTAGACAGAGGCTTCGGTAAGAAACTATCTATGATGCATAACGCATGGGAGATTTTACTAAGGAACCTATATGTGGGGGCATTGGAACATGTTTTAAATGTGGTCAATTAGGCCACAAAATACGTGTCCAATATTGAATATAGAAGGAGCCGCTTAGAAGATTGCCATACCCACCGCCTCTGTAGGATTGATACAACTTCCTGTAGATGGCAATGGGAGAGAATGAGGATCAACAAGTAGAGAAAAGAATTCCTATAGACATGGGATTGCCAGAGTCTTCATACTAACTAACCAAAGATGCTCAGGCATCCAATGAGGTAGTAACAGGTACGGTACCTGTTAACTCCTAACTTGCAAGAGTAATATTTGATTTTGGTGCTATCCACTCTTTTGTTTTAGATTTTTTTGTTGTACATTTAAATATGATTAATGTACCTTTATGTGATAATTTGTATGTGACGACTTTGATGGGAGACTACCTACAAGTAACTCGAGTAGCCAAGGGATGTAAGATGAGTATTTTGTGAAAGTCCATGGAGGCCAATATAGTGATCTTGCTTATGACAGATTTTGATATAATTCTGGGAGTGGATTGGTTAGCAGCCTATTATGCTTTCTTGGATTGTCATGAAAAGGCAATTAAGTTCTCCTTCCAAGAAGAGCCCTATTTTATTTTCCAAGGGGACTAAAATAATGTAAAGGTCAATTTAGTTTTAGCCATGAAAGTAAGGAGAATGGTGAGGAAAAGATGTTAGTCATTCTTAGTTGTAGTAAAAGATATGGAAAAACCTGGATTGAAGTTAGAATCTATTCCTATAGTATCAAAATACTTGAATGTGTTTTTTGATGAATTACCAAGTTTGCCACCTAACAAGGAGATCAAATTTGAAATCAATTTGGTACTAGGAACTTAACCCATCTCTGTATTGCCTTATAGGATGGTGTTGGTAAAGTTGAAAGACTTAAAATTGTAATTATAGGTCTTTGTAGACTAGGGATATATCTGATTGAGTACCTTAAGGCACTCCAATTTTGTTTGTTAAGAAGAAGGATGAAACAATGTGACTTTGCATAGACTATTGACAATCGATTAAGGTGACAATTAAAAACAAGTATCCATTATCAAGGATCGATGACCTCTTTGGTTTTAATTACTTTATCTGAGCAGTTTTCCAATCAATTCTATATTAATATGTCCTAGCCTCCTATGCCAGATCCAAGTATCATCATTAAGACTAACTAAGCATGCAGAATCTAATTTACACTCAGAATTCAAATCAAATAGGTAGACATTGTTAACCCTAGGTCCTACAAGCTTAAGTTGATTATCAACACCATTCACAACAAGACATTTATTTGAATTAAAAATGACCTTATTTCCTTTATCACAGAGCTTACTTATACTCAATAGATTGTGTTTTAAGCCATCTACATATAGAACTTCATTTATGGAACAATTTGAGGACTTACCAATCTTATCTATCCCTTTTATTCTTCCTTTGGAGTTATCTCCAAAGGTTACCTTACCTTCATTTATGGGTGTGAGACAAATAAACTCATCTTTGTTTCTAGTCATACGTCTTGAACATCCACTGTCTAGAAACTATAAATTTGTGCCTTGTCTCTTACATCCCTGTAACATAAAGTTCATACTAGTATTAGTGGTACCCACTGACTTTTGGATCCATTAAAGTCAGTAGACATAACAGAAATTTTTCTAATATTTGTAGATTTATGTAACCACACCAATCTTTCATTAGGTTTTAACAGATAAGTACCATTTTTAAAAAAGTAGTTTCTAATATGATGTCCTTTATGGTTACAATAAAAACAGGTAGTCTTAGCAGTGCTCCATTTCTTGTATTTTCTATAGTTTTGCTGTTTGAATCCTAAACCAGCTTTATTATAAGAAAGTTTTTTGTTCTACAATACATATTCTAATTTTTAATTACCGTCTGAAAAATTTTGCAGTTTCTTTGTCAAAACTTCAATTTCATATTTGTATTAATAGCATTGTTCACAGCCCTTTTCAATTACAGTCATTAATTGACTTTTCTCTTTTTCTAAAAACTTAACTTTTTCATTCAAAACTTTCTATACATTTTTTGTAGCAATCAATTGGTTTTTAGTTTCTACTAATGAATCATACAATTTAACATAGAGATCATCCACATCCTTATCATCACTATCTTCACTAAGATCTTTTTCAGATT
>JANHAO010014627.1:0-15228 GCA_026873985.1 Saraca asoca
TTATGATTTCAAAAATGTCATGGAAATAAAGAGGACAATAGTTTATTATTTGCATTTTTTTTCCTTTGAAATCTGCCACAACCTTGTTAGATACTTGATGACATCAACGAGAATCCCCCTTCCATGACACGCACTTCCTTTTTCTATTCCTTTGTAGGAAGTCTCCATTCATAGCCACTATGAAATAAAATTAACAATCCAAGAATGCTCACCAGGTCCTGATGTGTTAGTGGCTAGCTTGTAGCCAATTAATAGTAAGATTTTTAATTTCTAGCAACACTACATCTTAGGGTTTCTATGCAAATAACTTGACATTTAATTACATGATTACTACAGAATAAAATTAATGATCTAGGAATGTTCATCAAGTCCCGATGTGTCAGTGGCTAGCTCGTCGGTGGCCGGAGTGTCACCAGCGGTCCAAATTTTAGTGGCTGGCCGAAGAAGCCAAAGACCAGGAGAGAGAGGGAAGAGCTTTGGGTTGATGACGGGGAGGCACAGGGGACAATGGTGGATAGCTGACGATGGCCGGAAGACCAGAGGACAGTCGGAGACGCTGGAGAAGCTGGTGAAGGAAGCCAAAGACCAAGAGAGAGAGGGAAGAGCTTCGGCACACCGGAGGAGAGGAAGAAGCCGAACGCCAGAGTAGGACGGTGGTGGCTCATGTAGGCCGACACACCGGAGAATGACCAGACATACCGGAGAAGTAGTTGAAGTCTGAGAGAGAGAGGGAGGAGTTCGGGTGAAGAAAGAGAGAGGGAGGAGTTCGGCCAATCTGAAAAAAAAAATATAGGGGGCAAATTTATATAAAAAAGAAAAATGGGAAAATTTTCAATTTTGCCCTAAAACTATGAAATTTTTACACTTTTACCCCATCAAAAATAAAATTTTTCATTTTATTCTCTGTTGAAGCTTTTTATTTTAGTCCTCCTTCCTTTTTTCTCCACTTATTACAAATTGCGACCGAAAAATTCGATTGTTAAAGAATCCAGATGTTTCGATCGTAAAAAATATCAATAGTTAATACAAAATTTTCGGAGTTAGCAACTATATGGCCATAGAATAGCGACCGAATTTTTTGCCACCGAAAAATTCGATCGCTATTCCAGTTGCTAAGAAGTTCATTTTTAAATTTTTTTTTGCCAATCAATCACAAAATAGTCTCAGTTCGGTCTCCGTTAGCGATCGAAAAAATTCGATCACTATTTTTGATCACTAAATTGCTTTTTTTTGTAATGTATAAGACAACATCATCAAAAGTTCAAGTAGAAGTCCAAAACCAAAGAAAAAACACTTTAGAATTACACACAACCTTTAAATGCCTATTGTAATCTTTTTTTTTTTTTACATTTCCCTCAAAATTTGTAATTTTCCTTCTTCTTTTCCAAAATCCATTGTGCTTGAATACCAAGGATTAATAACTTTCAGTAAATTTTTATTTACTGTGCTTATTTCTTTAAATTCGATTATTACTTTAATTTTCATAAATCATTATGCATGGTTTTTCATGTTTTTATTATTGCGCTTCCATATTACTTTATTATTTTTAATTAGGGGTGTTAATTGGACTGCTGGCCAGCGGGCCAAGCGGACCGGTCCGTGGATTTGGAGCAGGTTGGACTTATTAAAAACGGGCCTAAAGGGGCCAAGTCCAACGGGCTGCAGTCTAAGCGGATCAAATCTGCATGGATACGGGTCGGTCCGCGGGCCTAAATGGATAGGGACTAAAGTAAAAATTTGTAAGGACTAAATTAAAATTTTTTTATTCGGTTGGGTCTTTGTAAAAGATTATGAGAAGTTTAGGGGCTAAAACATAATTTTTTTCATTTTCTTTACAAAACGGGCCGATCTGCGGGCCGATCCGATCCATAAATGGACCGGATCGGACCGACAATTCACGGGCCCGTTTTAATGCGGGCCTAAACGGACCGAGCCCGTTTAGGCCCAGTCCATGCAGATTTTGGTCCAGTCCATCCCAGTCCGTCCGTTTAACACCCCTATTTTTAATATATATGTATTATTTTTCACATTCTCAACATCAACCTAGAGCTCTTTAAACAACTTCACTTAAATCAATTAATCCTAATTGGATTGTTTTTCTGATTCATTGTCTGCTCTAATTTTTAAAATATTAATTTTAGCTCACTTATAATTTAAGTTTAAGAATTGTAAGACTATAATTAATCATAAAAATTCTTACATGCTCTAATGTCATACCGTTTGGCCAAATTGATCATTTTAAGTTTCTTAATTTTATAGAGGTATTAATATTTTATACTAGATATTTGAAGTCATTTGTCACATTTTAAGTAGAATAAATTACATTTTGTGATTCAAGATTAAAAAAATTAATAAAACAATAAATTATGCTTTACAATTCTAGATTCAAGACACAGATCTAAATTCAATAACTTTGCTAAATATCCATTCTAATTCTCGTGCTCAATTTAGAATTCACATTGCCGCCAATTTTAACATAATCTTATAGCCTCTGCAATAGGTTGATGTGTTGGCGCTGCTGTGAAGAGCAGCTGTTCCTCCAACCTTGCTTGGGAGCGAGAGATTTTAGCTTCTATTTATCTTTGTAACGCAGATTTTCACATCAATTCCTGGGCGTAACATTGCATTTTGATGGCTGTTGACAAGCTAAAAAGGGCCATATCAACTCTCTTCATCTTTTTGATTGCGGCATATAGCATGCATCGGCCATGCATGTGAAGAAGCTTCCAATGGAATCCATGACATAAAAGTAACAACTAGGTGATGCAAAAATCTACCTGGTCTGGTGCTAGTAATTGTGAAGAAATTATATACAGAAAACATTCTAAAAGCCAAATTCAGAATGCATGAAAATTGCATCACAAAATTGAATCAATTATTTGGATCAAATTTATCATACTATATGGTATAAATATAATGCAAATTAAAAATGATAATTATAATGGAAAAGGATTACTTACTTGCCGTGGTCTATAAATCCAATGCTGAAAGTGATTGAATAATAAACCATATAAACAAGTAATCATGTCTACTAGCATGTATGCATAAACCATGTAACAAATTAACTCTATCTAATTACATACATGAATTCATCGATATATCCATATTCTCAACATGACCAAAATGAGAAGAAAAATATAATAGAAAATAGAATAAGAAAAAAAGATTAGGAAATATGAACTCCTCTCTATCTTAGTTTGTTTTCTATTAAAATTGTAACTTTAATGGGCAGTCACAAGTACAAATAAGGAGAGAGTAGCGACATTTCCTTATCAAATCAAGACTAGATTAGCCTTCGCATTATCAGTAGTCCAGTGAATAAGGCCTACATAACACAAAACCTCATTAATGGTTTACGTATCTCATAAAAGTCCAATAACAACTTAATAAATAATATTGGGCTGCAACATACTTTACATTATTTTGACATTTTAGTAAACCAAGTTTTAATTAAAATCACTTGACTATGTTAGTTCCCAAAAAAATATTTCAACATCCAATGATTGAATAAGTGTAAATCTTGATAGGTTCACTCCTTTTAATTCCTAGCAATCTACGGGAGAAGTTATCTGTAAATCCTGATGGGGAAACTGCAAAAACTTACTTAGGATGAAAGTAAAGACATACCTTGTATATTTTAACTTGATTGGGCTAAACTAAGCCATCATAGGACAACCCGAGTAAAGACTCACATAACTAGTAGTCACTTATTTTGGTCTAAGTGTCATTTTAAGCCTTATATTACTATTAGTTTAATTTGGGCTCATTTACAATGTTAATTTGACATTTGTATAATTCAGGTTTTATAAAATATGTTCTCGATTATGGAAATCCATATGAAAAAAATTCTAATAATCTCTCACTCGATTAACATAGTCCAAAACATAATAAAGACAAAAATTATTCTTTGAATTACTGTATGTGGCCACATCAAGAAATGTCAAATTAATTATGACATTATTACAACCACAAGTCTAAATTGAGATTATAAGTATTCGATAATGCAAAACATTATATCCAATAGAGATACTAATGTTATACATGTTTGAGTATCTACACCTTGAACACCATAACACAATCAAATGTGAATAATTAGCAAAATTTACCTAATGGTAAATGTGATTATATGTAAATATCAATATATTGGTTCAAACATCTACCTCAGATGCCAAATGAGATTCAATAATCTTAACATAACAGTGAGCCAAGGTCTATCCTCTCCATCAACATGCCATAACATAGTGCACGCAAATAACATCATTTTAATAAGAAATATGAAATTGCCACTAATTCTGAATACCAAAAGACTTGGTCAAACTCATTCTAGTCACTTGTTTGTGAAACAATCTTACACCTAAACCTTTGCTTAGTTGATTTGCAAGCATATGATCTTTAGCAACATGTATGATCCTTGCATATTTTCTCTCTAACATACTAATATTTAATATCAGTAGATCTTGTACAAGCAGAACTTTTATTATTTTTAGAGAAGCATACTGTGGCAACATAGTCAAACATATGATTAAGGTTCTAGAAATGGTCTCAACAATCTCAAATCTAGATATCATATTCCTTAACCAAACAATCTCACGAGTGGCTTCATAACATATAATATGTTCTGATTCCATAATGGAGGTTGTTATGATTGACGGCTTAACACTTTTCTATGAAATAACTCCCCATGCTATCATAAAGATGTATACAAATGTCCACTTCTTATCAACTAGACAACCCAAAAAAATTAGAGTTAGAGTAGATCATAACAACCAGATTACCAGATCTGGGATAGGTCAGCATGAAATTCTTTGTCCTTACAAGTACCTCAAAACTTTCTCCCTAGCAGTTCAACGTCTCTAATTATGATCACTTAAGTATCTCTAAGTACATTAATCACATAAACAATATCAGGGCATGTACATACATCAGACTAATAATAACAAAAGCATATGAAACCTACTTTATATATGATCTTTCTTCATGATTTTGAGGACAACAGGCTTTAGGAAGAATTTCATTCCTCTAAAAGTGTGTAGTACTTTGAGAGTATAAAAAATATATTGAACCTTTTGAGCAACTTTTCAATATACAATCTTTAAGACAAGCCAAAAAGACCTTAGAATTTGTCATAGTGGATCTATATGCCTAGCATAAAAAAGGTATCATTAAGATCCTTCACATCAAAAAATATATCAACAACATCTATTTTGTCTTAATCACAAGGCTTATATTATTATTTGTAAGTAGAATATCATCAACATACAAGACAAGAATCTTTAATCTGCTTATATCCATCTCAAACCAGATACATTAATCTATATCATTCTCCTTGAATCCAAGAGAAACAACAATCTCAATAATCTTAAGATATCATTGTCTACATGTTTTATTCAAATCATATATGAATCTTTTAAATTTACATACTAAGTATTCTTTACTTCTCTTTTGGAAACTATTTAGTTAGTTCATGTAAGTAGTTTCTAACTAGTCACCATTCAAGAATATCGTCTTAACATCCATCTGGTGAAACTTGAGATTAAAATGTGCTGCCAACGCCATAACAATTGAAAATGAGTCTTTATTTGAAATAGGTGAGAAAGTTTCTCTATAATTAACACATTCTTTATGGTGTAGTCTTTTGCTATCAATATGGTCATATACCTCTCAATCTCCCTTAAGCATTTGATCTAGTCTTAAAGACTCACTTACATTCAATAGACTTACAACCAGCATGTAATTCCACTAGATCTGACACATTGTTTTGGCGCATCAAAACCAATTCATCATTCATGCCTTTCATCCATTCCAAAAATTAGGACTTGAAATAGCTTCCTGAAAATTGATAGGATCATTATGTCCATTGAAATCTCCTTAAGGGTACCTCTTCATTTACAGGACTTAGTTCCCTTTTTTCTATTAATGGAGCACTTGGCTCTCTAGCTTCTACCATTTGTCGTATCAGATCATTTTTTGGATAAACTTGATATGTGTTAATCAGTAAAGGTGCTACTAGAATAATGACTTGTTTCTCTATAAGAAATACGTCACGTGGTTCTTCACTTCCACTGTCCAAGTAGTCCTCAAGATAAATGACACAATTTGACTCAACCACCCTTATAGTGTGTGTTAAATAGTAAAATCTGCTACCTTTGTAGTTACTTTAGTATCCAACCACTAATAGTCTTTGGTCAAGCTTTTTTGTAAATAGATTGTATAGCTTCACTTCAACTCTACAACCCCAAACATGGAAATGCCTAAGACTAGGATTTTTCCCATACAATTATTCATGCAAAAGTTTTAGGTACAGACTTACCAGGGACTTGATTCAAAGCATATGCAATGATTTTTAAAGCATTACCCTATAAAAAGTTTGGTATAGTGGAATACGCCAACATATATCTCATAAGGTCTATGAGTGTGTGGTTCCTCCTTTCTACAATCTAATTTTGTTTAGGCATTCCAAGCATAGAATAACTAGCCTTAATTCCATAGTCTTAAAAGTATCTCACAAAAAGGACCAGGGTTTCTACAAGTTTCATTGTATCTACCATAGTACTCACCACTTTTATCAGAATTGACGCACTTAATCTTTTTTCCTAGTTTAAGCTCAATCATGGTCTTGAATGTCTTAAAAGCATTAACAGGTTTTGACTTTTCAGTGAAGAGTTCCACCCAACCAAATCTCGAATAATTATTAATGAATGTGATGAAGTACTTATATCCACCCTTAGTGCTCGGTGTAATCATGAACTTTTCTAACACCACCATAAGCAGTCTACTCCAGCAATAAGAGGTAATGTCTTTTCTGAGCCTTATTGAACTTCACAAACTTCTGAACCATAGAGTTCATAAAAGCTTTGGCATTTGGAGAGTCAATAATACTTTGCCTGATTGTTTTATCCATAGTATGCTCTATAAGCATCAAACATACTTTATTAGAATGGATCCACTAATTATGAAAAGTCCTTTACACAACAGTAGAATTATCATCAATCACTAGTTCCTCCTTTCTCAATGTCAAATCCAAGTTGGTGATTGCTAGATATAATTTCAACGACTTAGCCCAATACTCTAAATGGTCCATTCACCATTTTTTCTGAAGTTAATTGCGTGGGTCATGAAGACTAAGAAAATTGCAATTTATGAAATTTATCATAAATTTTCAAAATGTATATTTAACATAGTCATGCTATAATATTTCCTCAATAACTATACAATTCCTAAATAGTATCGTACTACAAAACCTAACACCAATAGGGTAATTAAGATTCTAATATAATACAAGGATCAAATGTTGTATTCCTACACTTAACACCAATAGCGTATTTAGAATTTTAAAAACACGATACTTAATCATAACTCTTATACTATCACCAACAAAATACAATAATAATATCATACATATGGAATACATAGATTATTAATATAGCACTCTCCTAAATACTATACTAAATAATTTAATTTTAAACAGAATTTCACACAACTGGTTCCACGATAGGCGAGTTCACAGTTATATAAAATTACGTGGCATAATATGAGCAATTTATAATTCCTACATAATAATAACATACATATAATTATGTAAAATTAATTCAACACTCAAACAATAGCATATCACAATGGAAAAATTTTATAGAGTATATGGCAAAAATTTTAGGCCTAAAAGATAACAAATTAATTTTCAAATAAAATGAGAAAAAATTAAATACTTTTTATTTTCAAAAAATTCTAAAAAAATTCCCAAAAGATTCAGTTCCAATAGTGGAGTCGGATCACTTGAACCACAGCCAACGATTGCTAGCAAGGTAGTATGTGGGCCATATATGGCATTTATATGATTGGATGTTCCATGACTCACTTAGATTACATCTTCCTTATTTGGCTTTTGCAATTTGGGTCTTGCAAACTCGGTTTTGAACCCGGCTCGACTCGGCTCTCCAATGTGCAATTTTAATGCACTTTTTACCAAATTCTTTTATGAGTTTCAATCCCCCCACATTTTTCTACACCTAACCCTTCAATCAATGTAACCAAAAACTTGAAAAATATGACTCAATTTTGGCCAACAAGCACCAAACTAAACTAGAAAAAAATTGTTTGAATTTCTCATGCAAAAGAGTAATTCCAAAAGCATCAATAATTTTGAACAAAACTTAAGCAAATAGATTGAATTTTGACAATACTACTATGGTTGAATTTCTAGACTTTCATTCTAAACTTTATCAATTAATTAGTTTTGTTCAAATTAGTTCATGAATTTTATACGTTACATTCTTTTGGTATGAAATCACAAATTAATTTGAATAATTTTGTCTCAAATTGTTTAAATTTGATAATGCAATTTTTCAAAAAGCTTAGAATAGACCAATTTATGATTCCATCTCATAATTGTAAGAAATTTGCAATTAATTCATGCAAAATCATTAACTAAAAAAGAGTAAATTTTATTTATATAAAATTACAGATTAATTTTTCTATAAGATTATAATTTTTAAACTCACAACCTTTCTTGATTTCAATAATAATATGATATAAATAATCTCAAAGTAAATTTGCATAATATTCATCCATACAACATGATGGAATAATTGGCTCACAAAATCGAACCAATTACTCAAATCTAATGGCATAAATATAATGCAAATTGAAAACAACAATTATAATGTAAAATGATTACTTAGCTAGCCTAAGCTAGGAATCTAATGAGTTGAACAAGTACAAATTTAGATAAATTCACTTTTCTCGATCCCTAGCAGTCTATGGGAGAAGTCATTTGCAAATCCTGATAAGAAGACTACAGGAATTGACCTAGGGTGAGAGTAGAGACTTACCTTGTATATATTAACTTGACTGGGCTAAGTTGACCCATCATATGATATCCTAATTACAAAACTCACGTAATTAGTAATCACTTATTCTGGTATAAATGTCATATTATTATCACTTTAATTTGGGCCAAATTACAATATTAATTTGATATTTGTATAATTTAGATTTTAGAAAATATTAGCTTGTACCCGATGCTATGTATAGATTTGATTAATTTTATTTGATAGTAATTTATAATACAAATTTAGATTATAAACTATGATGTATTCAAATATACACAAATCATTCTCATATTTGTACTTAATGGATAATTATATAATTAGTACAATTATATTCATATTATTGTTTCATGTTTTGTAAAATCCCCTACAAGAATTGTAGAGATATGTGTATTTTGATTGTTTAGTAATTTTATTATTATTTTATATTTTTCAAAATTCCCCATAATGCATATATGTATCTTTTGATAATTTTCATGAATCCCCAATGGGTAAGTGGGAATTATTAAGTTTCTAAAAATCTACTATGCCTAGTGGTGGATCTACATTTGTTGATATTCTCAAACTCAATGTATAGGATGGTACTAACTACGTGGATTATGAAAAAAGAGTTGATATGCTCTTGACCTTATATGATTGTAAAGATATTATTTGTATAGAAGATGCACCTATCTTTCCCTAACCAGTGACTAATAAAAATGATTTGGTTAATGATAATGAATAGTATGAAAGAGACTTGAACAGTTATAATAATTGAAAAATAGTTATTAACATTCCCAAGTCTAATGGTAAAATTATATTTTTAATTGATAAAGTAGGAGATGCAAGAATTGATCCCTTGACCTCTAAATCAAAGAAAATCTAATAATATGTTAAGTGATAGTGATCTTAATAAAACTTTTCACATAACTAATTTCTACACATAGCCTACAAAAGAAATTTTAGATAATTAAAGGCTAAATAAAAAAGGGTTTGATTCTCATATGAATAATTTGTGAAAAGGATTTACTAAATCAAAATTTGTAAAAAGATTGATATAAGAAAACATGTGAGTGGGGATGAGATGGAGGAGGAGGTGGTGGTGGAGTCTAACTTTGTTGCTACTACTAAGTCATGAGGTGCATTGTTTGAGCAAACCATTAAATCATCTTCTACTATATCTCAGTCATAGCATGCATGATCTAGTCTGGCATAGCATGTGACATTTTGTCAAGAGAGCTACAGCAGGCGATGCAACCATCCCTGCTATGGCCTCAGACCCTAAGCCATAGACTCATCCCTTCTTGGTCCCACCGATGATGTCCACCCACAAATCATGATCAAATTGCCTTACCAAATCAACAATTGTGTCCCTAGGGCCATTACCTTTTTGCACTTAAGTCTATGCCAAGTCCTCCTATTTTTTGTTAAAATTTTTCTATAAATTAGAATAATTAATTATTTGATATTATAAATTAATGTAATATTTTTAATACCAAATATACAATACATTAATAAAAAAAATGCAAGTTAAGAGAAGCCACTTACATAGAACTATGTAGCTCGAGGCAAGACCCATTGGCCACCCCTCTAGATGTGGGTATGGCGAAACAGCCTGTCTACAGGCAGCTCGACCCTGGTCTTACATATTTGTACAAGATGAAAATTTTCATGGACATAAATAACACTAGTTAAAATGGCATAAATAACATTGATTTAAAATAATGTCACTATATGCAGTTGATGCTCTAATATGGGGATAGATCCACCTGTGTCCTTGTCTAGCTGCATCCAAGGCTCTGTTCCTCTTATTTTGCTCAGACTTGAACTTAAATTTGGGCTTCTCCAAAAACTTGAGAAAGCATTCCCATCTTCATGCTTGATCCAACTGGGTAAAGTGGGCCTCTTTTTTTGCACCCCTTTCATCATATCTTTCATTTTGTTGGAACCCTTATGGTTGAAGTTCTTCCATCATATCCTTCTCATAAGAAAGGTTCTAGTTTCAATACTTATTCAATTAAAAAAATAAGAAAAACACTAAATAGTTAGCAAACAATTTAAAAAAAGAAATTTAAATTATAAACAAAGTATTGATACTTTACCCCAAACTCCGCATATAAGATCTTGTGAGTGGGCTCCAAAATGCTTTTCCATGTAGACCATACACCTTCATACTTGCTTATAATAATGTTGTTTATGGTGCCTATTAACTCGTAGATCAGGAAAACCTGATTAACCAATAAAAATAAATAACATTAAGAAATTAAATAAATATAATGAAGATATTAATCAAGAATGCATACCCCATCCTATATGGCATGATGTTCTCCCTGGGATTAAGTACAAATACCATAGGAAATCAAAGGTGGAGGCTGTTTAGAAGCTGATGTCGCACCTAAAGATGGATGTGTCATCTATGAAGGTATCCTAACTATCTTTGGGGACAGGAGCTATTGCTATTACAACTACATCTATGATGTCAATGCTTGTGCAGGTGGCTTCATCTAGCTAGATGTTAGTTGCAGTGTGTACGTGGATGTGTAGTTAGGAGGAACAATAGTTGAAGGGCTCTGGCATGCAATCATAGGTAAACTACTAATAAAGGAATCACGAGGGAACCTCATCCTTGTGATCACTATCCTCTGCTAACTACTCATTCGGAACCTTTATAACTTATCATTTGTAAATATTTACACATGACATAATTAAAAAAAATTATATAAATTAAAATATGAATAAAGTAATTTAACACTTATATGTACAAGTAACAAAGTAAGATGTCACACATAAAATTGTAGTTTCATTTGTCAAATTCAACATCTGCATCTTCTTCATCCTCTTCTTTGTCTCTGTTGACATCACCCTCTTATTTTACATTTTTAAGTTCATTCACCTCCTTGTATCCACCATCTTTATCATGCAAGCTACCAATTGAATCATCTGTTAGAATCAACTGAGATGCATATGACATATGATCATCTTGGTAAGCATGTTCTATTATATGATTATCCTAGACCATTCTATAAGGCTTGGTCTTTACAACAACACACCATCCTTGCTTATCTCTCTTTGTTCATGGGTATAGTGCATAATACACTTGTATTGCTTGTTGTGCAATGATAAAGAGATCATACTTGGCATATCATTTTATATGTTTGATTTTAACTATGTCGTATTGGTGTTACAATCTTATACCATGATCTAATACAAGATCAAACCATTTACAGTGGAAAAGTACCGCCCTTTTAATCGATAATCTTAAATACTCAAGTTGTACAATCTCTTTAAGAACGCCACAGTTGTCATCTTCCCATGTTGTGACATTCCATGTGCCCTTTACACATACTACATTATTAACTATTTTTTCCCTTGACTCCATTAGTGTGTGTGGAACATATATCAATTGACAAAATACATTGGAAATGTTTTGACCTCGTTTAAAGGACCTTAAGCTAAATCCAATAGGTATTAATTGACCACACTATTGGAGGGATTGTGAACATGAAAATAACACAATTTCATATCAAAATTTCATCATACATCTATAAATAATGTCATATAGAAGAAATAATTATTGTTTATACTTACAAAAGAATGAAAATAGGAAACAAACTGAGTATTGATCATTGCTCTGATGTTTTTATCTTACATTGTTGGGTATATAGCGTTCAACCAATGAACAAACATACTACGAAGAATAATAATTTAGGAAATTAGTATTCTTAAATTGATGAAACAATGTTAAAAATATGGAATGATTTATTTAGATAGCTACACAAATTCTTACTCTTTAAATGATTCCATTTCTTCACTATTTAACACAAGTATTATGGCTAATTTCAATTCTTTATTATCCAAATATTGCTCTTGGAAAAACCCCATAGAGTGTCTTAGAAGATTGGAGATGGAAACAACAAGCTCCAAGGTTGCATCACCACCCTAGTTATCAATCCTACCAATTTATGTGCTTTGGCATTACACATCAGGGCCAGAATAGTATTGACAAAACTAAATTATCTCATTGGTTAATAAAGATTCACATATACTTCCTTTGGGTCTAATTTTGTTGTTAACTTTCTTCTTTAACCTATTAAGAAATCTCTCAAACAAATATATCCATTGATATTGCACAGGGCCACTTATCTTTGCTTAAAATGGCACATGAATGGGCAGATGCTCTATTGAGTGGAAAAAACTTTATGGGAAGATCTATGCAAGCTTGCATATTATGAGGGGAATATTTTTTTCCATTTGGAGCAATTCCTTTTCTTGTAGAACCATTGAGAACAATTCTCTAAAGAAAGGACCCAACTTAGTTAAAGCCTTCCATATTTTTCCATGAAAATATGATAATTATGGCTTATCATACTAAGTATCTTACCATTGCCTACATTGACACACCTATCCAATTTGGGGGCATAATTATCAAGCATTCTTAACTCCTTGACCCATTTATAGACCACGTTTCTCTTATCCAAGCTCAAGGTGTAGGAAACTTTAGGTTGATATATTTTTCCATTGGTAGCCTTTTTAAGCTCCAACTCCCTTCTTTTGCAATATTTTGGCAAATCTAACCTTGCCTTAATATTATCTTTGGTTTTCTCTTTAACATCCATCATTATATAAAACGTATTATTAAAGACATTCTTCTTTTTGTGCATGACATTAAGATTGTGTGTGAGTACGTTAGATTACCCATATGGCAAGTCCAAGAATATGCTTCTCTTAGTCAAATTGTGATCCACCCCATATCTTGGCATCCTGATTGGCTAAGTTTTTGTGACTTTTAGAGTGAAATAAACTCAATCAAAAACTTGTTCATCGGTTAATTTTGGAAGTGGTTTGAATCTTTCCACTTTATTTTAGATGAAGTTATTCTTGTTTCTCTTGTAAAGATGATCATATGGTTGAAAGTGCCTATAATAATCAAACCATGATTGTTTTTTCCTATGCTTCAAGATGAATGCTTTTATGGTGATCATACATATAAGGTAAGCTAATTTTCTAGCCGTTTGCTAACCAAATAACATCTTATATATAGGAAAGTCATTAATGGTCCACATCATTGTAGCTTTCATCTCAAAGTTTTGCTTTATTGAAATGTCATACATTGGAATACCATCACTCCACAAAGTGAGTAACTCATCTATCTATGGCTACATGAACACATCATTTTACTCTTTACATTTTCTAAACCTGGGATGATCAAAGTCGGGAAATATATGGAGTTGTTTTACACATATCTAGAGGCAAATTATAAGCAGTGACTATTACTAGCCAACATGAGTACGGTGCAGCATTATGATGGAATGAAGTGAATCTATCAACACACAACCCAAGTCTTACATTTTGAGGATCAGTTACAAACTCTGGGTACTTTTGATCAAATTGTTTCCCAGCTTCTCCATCTAAAAGATGGCAAAGAATGCTCGTCTCCCTTTGATACTTATGATGCCATCTCATATGAGGAGTTGACTTCATCGAAGCATACAACCTTTGCAACTAGGAAATTATAGGCAGATAATACATTCTTTTTGTTAGGTTTGCTCGGTCCAAGAGGTAGAAAATTTTAAAAAAATTTCAAGGGAAAATAGCTTGGCTGAACAAATCTCCTAAAGATCTTATTGGATTAAGGCTTCAATATATCAAATACATCAAATCAAGAGTAAAAGGAAGCAAGACTAACCTTTAATCTAGCTTGAAATGCAGCAGAATAAGATGAATCTTCCAGTCACCAAGCAGCACACATGTCCTACCTCTACTGGACATCCACACCGGAGAACACCTCTAATGGCCTCTACAGCTTCTCATCTTGTGCTAGCAAGTGTTTGGAGCTAGATTGGACTGAACAGGGGCCGAGCACCACTAGAACACTTCTAGCTTCTACTTCCCTTAGTTGTTTGGTCTCCACTAAACCCATGGAGAACCTTTCTCCATCTTGGCCGAAACACTTCCAACCAAGTGCAAAGGAAAAAAGGTTTGAAAGTGAAACCATTTCGGTCTCTCCTCCTCCAGTTTGGGCTACCATCACATGGCCTCCCTCTCTCGGCCTCACGACCTCTCCTCTCTCTCCCATTTTTGAACTCTTTCGGCCAAAGCCAAAGAAGAAGAGGAGTGAAAATAGTGTCGTTTTAGGGCTTATGGAAAATATTTTTCCAATTTGTAAATCAGCCCCTGTAGTTTCCATAAACTACATTTCAGCCCCAATAATTTCACCAAATTGCATTTTGGTCCCTAGACATCAAACATATCCAAACTTTGGCCATATCGTTCCTTGTTATGCATATGACCCAATAGGCCCTCGAAATGTTGGCAAAAGTGCAAAATGCGCTTCAAACTATTTGAAGGCATATAAAATTAATCTAATTAATTTTATGATCAATTTCTCTAAATTAATCATCCATGGACTTTAAGCTATAAGCGG